>DWAJ01002339.1:0-18005 GCA_018238005.1 Eurema mandarina
AGTTTATCATAAAAAGTTTATTATATCTATAAATATATATTTATCTTATCCATTTCCGTACCTCTCAGGTTGCCTGGCAGAGATTGCTATTTAGCAATAAGGCCGCCTCTTGTACATTATAATCTGTAACTTTTTATATGTACTTATTTTGATTTTGGATGTAATGTACAATTAAGTATTATACATAAATAAATATACTATACCGTATGTATAGCAAGCTACCAATACCATACCTATCCTTCGAAAATCATTATTATATATTAAGACAAGTTGAAAAAAAAACGCAGTGTTATTCCTGATTCCTATTGTTACCTAATTCTTGGTAAGATAAGTTCTAGTAAATGTTTAGAATACTTTAAAAAAAATATTACGCAAATATCGCCTCATTTATGTATTTGTATGAATATAGATATACTAACCCATAAACAAATCTAAAGAAATTAAAGAACATCGTATTTAACATTTTGTTAAACTTGTAAACGTGTTGGCGGCCATCTTGGATTTAAGAAAACAAAAGAATACGACGGTGGCCGACTACAAATTTCCTCTTTCAAACCAAAAAACAGAATCCAAATATATTTGTTCAGAAGCTACGAAACCACATTAAAAATTAGCACCGTTGTTTTGCGTCATAGGTTAAAATTAATTATCTATAAATAAACATTAAAGCGTATTACCGATTTCTGTGAAACACTAAACCGACTCAAATAGCATTATTCGGGCGCCTAATTTTAAATATTGCTGTCAATTTTCCATAATTGATAATAACGTTATAATTCATTACAATGCGTTCAATTTTGTCGCATCATTGAATTCGGATATTGGAAAAGTTTAAATACATTGTTTTATTAATTGTTAATAATTATATTTGCCACTACTGCCCTGTTAACGTTATATTGTTGTTACTTATTGGAGGTAAAGTTGTGAAATTGTTACAATATTTGTGAAAAACATTATATGTAGGTACATCTTTTTAAAATGCCGACAAAACTCAAGAGCTGTTACACTCTACGAATAAATTCTATTTTCATTAGTATTTTTTTTATAACATACTTTTTGTTTAAACCTACACTATACCTACCCTCCTCATCTTATAACTATAATATTATAGTAGAAAACATAGTCACTTTCTCCGTCCCTATATCTCTATGTATACTTAAAGCCTTTAGTCTACGCAACTGATTTTCATGCGGAATTATTCTACACTATATACTATTCAAGAGGAATGTTTACATATACAATACATGTGTAATATGCGAGCGAAGCAGGGAAGGGTTGCTAGTTATAAATAAAAATATATATAGTAATAAAACGCATTCCCATATTTAAAGCCGCAGTCAAAATCATAAATACGAGGTAATCCCGGAACAGAGGATTAACTCACAATCGCACGCCGCCAACTGGATTTTATCCGCAGTGCATTTATTAAAAATAAAAAAAATAGTATTGGCTAGTATACTTATACAGTTGATGATGAAAATCGATGAACATATATGTCGCAGAGCGTGACGTCGTAGTAGTTGTAGTGATGCCGAGGTAGTGATTGTTTGCTTCATGATGGCTCTTTCTTAGGTTCTTAATAAGTAAAACTTCAGAGTTAAATTTTCGCAGCGTATTCGTAATCCGATATCCAATATCACAATTTTTGCAATGCTGACGTTTTTATAGCAACTGACAAATTCCACACAATTCTTTTAAGTTTGAATTTAAACATTATAATAAACTAAAGAGGTTCGACTAATTAACTAATATTGAAATAGTTTTCACTATCTTTATTATTCTTTTCGTCCATCTGCTCCGATATATACAACTTTAAAAATTATCTCAACACTAGACAAATAGTCCAGTCAAAATATATTAAATTATGACTCCAGTTTGTATTAATTAAACAAGCTGAATTTTTGTAAGCCTTGAATACGTCATTACAAATGATATGTCAAAAGTCCCCATCGATCCCCCTTGTGCGTTGTTTTTTATTCGAGGTCAATTTGCGTATATCTCTGAAACAACGAGAGCTATCGAAATATGGTTTAGACAAAGTTCTAAGACCCTAAAATTGTCTACAAGAAAAATCAGAATTAATGCAAACTAGAACGTCTATATTGACTGGACTATCATTGTACGACATTTATTTACAAATCGTTGTGTTACAAAATATTGAAGTAAGAAATTTTTTAATCAATTTATGACGTCAACTGCGACCAACCGCGACTAGTACAACGACTTTCAAATCAGCTGTAATATTTCAAAAAATCGAGACATCGGAATTTTTATAAAGCATAAGAACGATTTTTAATATAATATGAAATTAAACCATAAAATTCTTAGCGCTGTGAGGCTGAGCCGAAATTTATCGTCATAAAAGATTTTGTAACGTCGTAAACTCGAGATTTTCGTCGGAATCACTTGAGCTATTTTACGACGATCCATAACAATATATCCATTTAATTTAATCATACATTTTTTCTTTATTAAGCCAGTTTATTTTATGGTGACTTAGTATACCTAACCCTATGTGATAGGTACAAAGTAATAAATGATTTTTCGTTAGTAAGCTGAGACTGGTTGTTTCTCGCAAATATGGCAAACGCCTGGCAGAAATTGCTACTTAACGGCCTATCTTATTACTACAATATTACTATTTACAATATTAGTAAAGCCAAAAAGTTTGTTTGTAGGCTGTAGCGCTCTAATCTCCGAAACTACTAGTTCGAATTGAACTTTTGTTTTGAATACTCCTTTTATCAAGGAACATCCTCGATAACTTAAAAGCATGCTGCGAAGGTGAAACTTATTCATCTTTTTCTGCAACTTATTCAGCTTAGTACTTATTAATAATGGTCTTAATTGACCCGAACAAAGCCACGGGCAATACCTAGCTTCCGGCATTTTTGCCGTTCCGGTAATTTTGCCAGATCAGGCGTGGTTGGAACACAGCCTTAACTAGAGGTCTACCCGGAGCGGTTGTCAATCACGCTAATAAGCCGCACAACACGACAGCTCACTGAATTAACTCGTGTTTCATGTCTATTTAGATCTGAATACAGAAATTAAGTACTATTCATTTACGGCATGACTAAACATGCTTTCATAAGATTTTAACATATGTATAGCTTAATGAAGAATATATTATATATTGGTCAGTATAAGTTCGACATAACACAAGCTCCTTTCCTCATAATATCAGTATTAAAAAAAGCCCGATTTTTAAATTCATTTACGGAATATTAAGCTTACCTTGTGAGATAGCTATACACATATATATTAATTTACTCTTTTTTTATACAAAGTATGTATACTTAAAACTAAATACAAATTAAATTAAATTGTTAAGAAGTAATTGAAGTTAAATTTCTTCCAGAGGAAAAATGAAAGATTTATTATATTAAAGGACAGTTTTAACCTACCCAAGGCTAAAACTATAAGTTTAATTAAAAAGTTATGTTGGTTATAATTTGTATGTTATTATTAAGAAAAAAGAAACTATCAGAGTCTCTTGCCGGTTCTTCCCTGTCGAAACTGCCTTCCGAACCAGTGGTAAATGTTCTGTAATACCATGACGATTCAAAAGTGTTACTATATGTAGTTGAATAAAGATACTTTTGACTTTGACTTTGTATATTATGTGGTAGTGTATACACACATTTATGAAATTCTCAATAATTCTATTTAAAAGACAAGCATTTAAATTATTTATGAAACCGCACGACGAGCAAGCGTCGTTCACATTTAAAATTTCAGGATAAAAAGGCGTTATGTGGAAAATGTTACGAGTCTGATGCTGAAAGGGTCATAAATGTTTTGAATTTCTGAAAATGCTTCACAAGACTACCGTTGACGGTAAACTTGGATTTATTATTCTTTCTTTATTTATTTTAATACGATGTGATACCCAATTTTTGGATATTTTCGTTTTTATATATACTATGAAACTATAATTAATGTGACATTCTATAAGTAAAATAATTTTATTAAAATCATTACACCAGTAAAATTTCACTGATGCTTCGCTCCTTTTGGACACATCGCGATACTTTATATTCTGAAGCCATCCTAGATAAATAGACTAACAAGTCAGTATTAGAAATAGATAAACCCCCGACAAAACGCAAGCAAACTGAGCAGTGAGCATGTAACATTCCTATCACACCTAACAAACGACCTGATGACCTTTAAGACCTGAACCCTTCACCAAACATAGCTGAAAACACTCTCGACGGATATGCCTTTCATACAAAAAAACTGCATTAAAATCGGCTCATAAGTTTGGAAGCTACGTTGCCTAGACATACTTAATATTAATCAAACTTATAACACCCCCTCGTATCTTGCGTCGGGGGTTAAAAAGAGTTTGTTCACTGTTTTAGCGATCAAACAAAATGTTCAGCTACATAATATCAGTATAGATTTACATTTTACAACCCATTAAGTATTAACAATTTTTTTATTTAATTTCTTTGAACCGATTTATGCATGAAGTTTTAAGTTAAGCCACGAAAAAATATCGTAAGCGTGATTCAGAACACTACATTAGTGGAGTTCGCTACAACAACAATAAGTAACCCAGTTGAATAAATATGTTTGACTGAAACAACAAAATCTAAATATTTGTATTAAATACAGATATTCGAATCATTTTTAGAATGAATATGTCAGCGATATCGCGATATGCGCACCATTGCACTTCGACAATATATTTATTTTATGCTCCCTTTATTGTTGTATGATTTGAATTTATTATTTTTATGGAATCATCATTTTTGTGTTTATTTTTATAGTAAGTACTATCCAAGCATCGCGGATTTACCCTCTACGACTCTATCTGAAAAAAAAAAAGGATGAAAAACGGTTGTGTACTATTAAAGATTGAAACATACATATGTACAGACAGAAGAAAATGACTGTTTTATAATATGATACGTGATTTAATGGGTAAGTATAAATCATAGTCTTATTACATATAGGTAATAAATTAATATAAAAACGATGTCTTTCAACTAGGCTACATAGACCAGTTCGGAAAGCCTTTTCTCTAGAATAACCGCATGCTTGTCTTTTAAAATTGAAAATTAACAAAAATATTAGTATTTATATTTGTAGTATTACTTGGATTATATGTATCTTAATAATTAAGATAAATTTAATAACTAACAGGAAAATAACTTAATAAATAAAAAACGGAGTCGCTTTTTAAATTAGCAACGTAAATAGTGCTACCGGATACGACACTACATTGAGTATTGGCGCCATTTTGCGGTACTCACCTGTGTCAGTAATCCACCTTTGTAAGGATTTACAAAATGGCGGATCCCGTAAAAATATCCAGCGGTATCGGCCGTGGTTAATTACTGTTGAATATTTATTGGTCGTTTGAATAAATCGCTCGCAGCGAATAAACCTTTAACTTGTATAAAAACGTCTAAAATTTGGCAGCCATTTTGGCATAATTTTCCGTTATGAAAAAGGTGACCTAATTTCCATCGTATTACTATTTTTTATATGTTAGATAGGTACGTTAGTAGTTAATAGTGCTAACAACAATATATACTTTTGAGGACATTGATTGACAGAGGGGCCAATAATTACAAATAAATACACATAAAAACAGTCATTTATTGCCCAAATTTCTCATGATATCCATTGGACATACAGACCAATTCAGCGTCTTAAGATTTAAACAGCAAAGGACGTACAATCAACTACAAAAGTCAAACACTAAAATATTGATCATTAGAATTGAATTGCCCATACACAAGGAACATCACTTGAACTGTAATAGTTAGTAATTCTTAGTATTAAGATGTTGGGTAAATTTAAGCGTGTACTTATTGCTGATTGTACATTTGATCAAAGCAACCCGCAGAAACATCTCAGAGGAATGTTACGTCTTTGTAATTACTTGTCTGACCAGTTGAAATCACAACGCCCCACAGTTTCTTTGTTGCAGGGGCAAACTATAGAATCATCTAGAAATCCGCCATTTTGTGTAACGAAGAACCAATAGCGTATAAGAAAGTAAAATTGAGAAAATATTAACTTAGAGACAGTTTTTTCATGTAGGTATCATCACTTGTATTATAGATGTGAAAGTAGGGATATCTGTAACGCTTTCAAGCAAAACTACTGGCCCGATAATCATGATATTTTGAACACATATTCTTATTGTTCAATAAAAAAATAGGCTACTTTCTAATATTCCTTCCTGGCTTCGCTAATAAACTTAAATCATAAGGAATATGTTATATGAATCATAGTAGACATCTATTGGTGAAAAATACATTAAAGCCTGATAATGATATTATATAAAAAAAGTGTTCGTTTTATAGAAAAAAGTGTTCCCCACAGCAGCGGCAGCACACATACATACAAGTAAAAGTTATAGAAAAAAAGGGATAGTTTTGTCAGTTGTGCGTGAATGCGTCGACAACCAATCACCTAAAGGCAAGACGTCCTAATTGGGATGTTTTTGCGTCTTCAACATTTTGCGCCTATTATATATCTTTAACTATTATATAATTATTGATTAAAACTTATACGGAATTTAATTTTAAATATGTGGAGGATGTATTAACTTTATTCCGACTGATACGACTTTATCTTGGTATATGAAGGTTATAAAACACGGACGAAGCCACAGGCCAAAGTCAGTATCTCAATAAATGCTGAATCATCTTGACGTTTCTTATCTGTCGTGATAAATCGTTTCCGCAGGAAAAATAATAAACGGTGTGATTTTATTGCCATTAAAAATATTATTTTGAAGGGAAACGAAAATAAGTATTAATCGAAGATCTTGTATCGTTGTTTTCGTGGAAAAATATAATTTTTAGATTTCGTGCTTCTTAACGGTACCCAAATAGAATGTTTCGTTATCAGTTAGTTTTAAATAAAAACATCAAACTATGTAAGTAATTTAAAATAACGATAATTATGTGTATAATAATAAATAATACTAATAATAGTTCAGAAATATGTAAATATACTTAACCAGTGGGATCGAACCCATATCTCTTGAAGTAGAAAGCAATTACCACTGCACCGAAATTGGATTTCGTTGTCACTAAGATTATGAAACTTTATAGAGTATACAAACAAAGTTAAATTATATTTGTTTTAATAGTTACGAATTAAACAAATCTAAACCACTTGGTTGCTATTTTAAAATTTTAAATTACACTTTGATATGCAAGCAATTATTACGTTCATAATCCTAAACATAAATCATTAATTAAATAGTTAAAAATCTCGCGAAATATAAGTATTTTAATAAACCTTATCGTTCTATCATTCTAATATTTCTTGCGCAACTGAACTTAACAAACCATAAAGAGAATTTCTGATTAAAATGATATCAAACGAATTAATTAACTATAATACTTTTAACAATGGCAGACTTAAATAAGTCTATGGTACGGAATGAGAGCTAGATTAAATTCAAAGATAACCGCATTGCCTAGAATAAGGGTTTTTATATAAAACCTAGTCTTTACTTCAAATTAGGCTTCACTGGAAAGATATAAATGATACTCTTTATTGACGAATTTAATTTTAGATTTGCAGCATATATCTATATATTAACCGGAGGTAGGTCTCTTTCGCAGGAGACCGACTGGGTGGGTACCCCCACAGTGCAAGACATTCTACCGCCTGAACAGTGATGTGCAAAGGTCACTGTGCTCCGGTCTGAAGGGCACTGTAGCCAGCGTGAATACTGGGCTCATGATGCTTAACATACTATGACTCAAAGTGGAGAGCGTCGATGTAGTGTACCCTGGCCCGAAACAAAGTTCTGGGTACTACATTGGTTGGTGGGCTGGCGTTTCTCTTACCATCAGGAGTAAAGTTTGCTTGTGATATTAAAGTTAAAATTTTATATTTATTGCCACAAAAACGGAAAATTAAACTGTTGCATGTTTTTTTACACATACTAAATTTCAATTTCATAGGCTGATTTTACTCTCTATATTAAAAAAAACGAATTCCCATGTAATTCCAAATTCAAACATTTCAAAGCGTACCATCAAGGCATGAAGTCGTGTCTGTGAGCACATGCAGTAAATGGTTATCAAACGGAGCGTTGTTATCAGTATGTCTGCCTCTATCTACGGAAATGAGATTTTTGCCAGCGCTACGAACGAGCCAATTTAGCTTAACACGTTTTAAATATACTCAGATTTTTGGCTTGATTCGGTCGCGTTAACCTTTTAAGTAAGATATTATGAGTTATATTATTTTAACTAGCTCGTCTTTGTGGTTATGTTTACGTTTTAACCACGAAGTTTTGCACGGAATTAGTCTATTTCTAGATTCTAGAATGTCTAAAACCAGTCCCACAGTTTGTATTCAATTAAAAAAAAACAACAAAGCTTCCTTTTTTAAATATTGATTATTGTAAGTTTATTTTTCAACTAGAAATATTACATTTACATTTAGGTTACCATTCAATAATCAATAGATAAGGTGGAATTGGGCTGGTTTTTCGTAGTACACGCCGTACTACCCTCTTATAGAAAATCTAGAGTACCTAGGTCCATATTAGTCTTCTTTATTCCTTGGCTAGCCTTAGTCAGTTCTTAGCTAACTCATTTTAATATAAGTCATTAAAGCCATACCCAGACAAGAGTCACATGCATTTGTAGTTTATAATAACGGTATATTTCATTCTTTGTATAATGTATACAATTTGCTCAACCCTAATTAAATACGACCCGTCACAGATGAACACAGTAAATGATAATAAATCAAGCAAGTTGTGGGAGATGTGGACATAAAACGGTGATCTTCGTTTGAAAAGGTTTGCGTGCTCGACTCCCGAGACAAGTGGCCAGTAATGGATATCTATTAGCCGCAGACGCAAAGAAATCACTTAGGGCTGACACTTTAACGTTTTAACGGATCGCTACTAATATAAATGCGAAAGGAACTATGTCTGTCCGATTGTAATGGAATTTGGTACACAGATTGTCTGGAGCCTGGAGGAGAAAAAAGGGTTATAAAGGGGACCGGAGTCGCGGGAAACAGCTATTATTACCCATTTAACCCATCCTCTTAAATCACTTTGTAATTAAAAAAAACTGAATGAAAATTGGTTGCGTAGTTTTAAAGATTAAAGCATACATAGGGACAGACAGAAGAAAGCTATTTTGTTTTATACTATGTAAAGAAGCCAAATCTCACTATAAAGCAAGTGTTGTCGTCACCTATGGAATAAATAAATAACTGTGAAAAATATTTTTTGAAAAGGCCCGGTCTTTAGTAACAAGTGCTTATTTACACGCTAATGTATGATTTTCCGGATTTATATATCTTTCTCAAGGGCTACAAAAGAAACGTCAGTTCGAGTTAATAGCGTCGTGAAAGCGTCTTGGAATGCTTTTTAATTTTTTACTAGCACCCGGCTTCGCTTGTACGTAATACAAATATATTATAACAGTTCTCATTCTATTTGCTAATAATCTATTTGCAAAATCAATAATCTTTCTTTATTGACAGTATACAGCATTTTGCTCTTGCAAATGTAAAATACACAATTTTCTGAACGTTATATTGTCTCATATTTATTCAATTTGTTGTATTATATTTGAGCGGTGGCAACCCTAAGCAAGTCCTCTATCCATTACGGTGATTTCCGACACTCGCGGCTGACGCAGCTACGCAGCCACTTACGGGATCAAAGTGCCCACTGCAAAGGCTATCTTTGACAATCCCAGCCTTGGCTACTCTTCACGTAAGGAACACGTATATTTTATATAATATATAAGATACCAGCCCTAGCTTAGCACGCAAATATTATGCATGTATATTATACATATTTTTATATGTATTTTATGTAGTTTATCGATTATGATAATGTATTTTAATTTCTTTTTTACATTTCCCGTACCTCTCAGGTTGTTTGACAGAGATCTATATGCTGTTATCGTTCCTTTATATATATATACAATCTCTTCTTAATCGGCTTCTTCATTTCTGAAGGTCGTGTCCAGTTAGCACGAGA
Organism: Eurema mandarina; assembly: GCA_018238005.1. Classification (NCBI taxonomy): domain Eukaryota; kingdom Metazoa; phylum Arthropoda; class Insecta; order Lepidoptera; family Pieridae; genus Eurema; species Eurema mandarina. The sequence continues at coordinate 9,998 of DWAJ01002339.1, forward strand.
CTTCTCCATATCTGCCTTGGCGGTCTTCATAGCTCCAGTTATTGGTAGGCCGGTAAGCTGACTAAATAGAGGGACCGAGAAAGCGACATTCTTTTATAGTATGTAGTGTGTTGTGATTACCAGTTTTTTGAAGTGGGAGAATCTTCAGGAAGATATCCTATAGACTTCGAGAAAAGGACCATGGGTTATGCCAGGCTTGTATCGACCAAAACCCACCTGTGGGCCATCTTACAGCAGCAGGTAGGGGTCACGAGAACCTTCGTAGATTCTTACGAGAAATTACCAATGATCTGTTGTTAAGAAATTTTATAATTTAGAGTTAATACTTATTTAAACAACACTGCTTAACTCGCCTCTTGAAGGTATAAAGTTTTATGGTTTAACAATGTGTAGTAAATGTGGAGGCGAAACATTGAAAAACTTTAAAGTAAACTTTTAAAATTATTTACTAAATCGATTCATTATAAATTATCTATACATACTTTTGTCTATATGTTTGGTTGTCACGCTATTAAGAGCCATTAGAAATCAGAAAATCTAAAAAAAATACGGAATTAAAGATTTTTCCTACATACCTCACTATCACATGTTACTTTTAATACGAAACAAAGTCTTTGAGAGATAACCTCAAAACAAATACACCGCAACCGCCGTTGTACGAGTGTTTTGGAAAACAATAGAAAGCTCTTAGCAAATTAGCCACTTCTTTCCGAACAGATCTGTGTAATCCGATGTTATTCACAATGATTACTTGTGACTGAAAGTCGGATTGTGCGAGACGTGTTCAAAGGCACAAACTTATAGATTTTTATAAAAATATTTTTAATACAATTTACTGATGATAGCCGGCTAATTATAAGGCTCTTCTTATATAACATATCTATACTAATATATAAAGAAATAAAGTGTGTGTATTTGTTAAATTGTAAGGGGTAACCTCGGGATCTACTGAACCGATTTTAAAATTTCTTTCACCAATAGAAAGCCACATTATTGCTGAGTGTCATAGGCTATGTAAAAACCAAAAAGGATAATTAACATTATGCCCAACGAAGTGGGCACGGGTCAGATAGTCTATATCTATATACTCGTAATTCACAGGTGACTGACTGATATAGTCATCAACGCACAGCCCAAACCACTGGACGGATCGGGCTGAAATTTGCAGTACATGTAGATGTTATGACGTAGGTATCCTCTAAGAAAGGAATTCTCGTAATTGCCGCGGGAACGGGAATTATCGGGAAAAACCTTTTGTATGAAAAAATTAAGCCGCTTAAGTTAGACGCTTGAAATTTGGCATGCAGATACCTTAGAAAACTTAAAGGTTAGGTGCAACAGGATATTTTGAAATTCCTACGGGAACGGGAGTTACTGGGAAAAAACATTTGTATGAAAAAATCTGAACTGCTTACGTTAGACGCTTGAAATTTGGCATGTAGGTACCTTAGTAAACTTAAAGGTTATTTGCAACAGGATATTTCAAAATTCCCACGGGAACAGGGAAAGCGGGAAAAACATTTGTATGAAAAAATCTAGGAAAAAAGGATTATAAGGGTGGGAAGGGGGGTCAAAGTTTATATGAAAGTCCATGCGGACGGAGTCGCGGGCAACAGCTAGTATGTTATAAACTAAATATCACCTTGTTTCCTTCGAGCCGTAATGTAGTAGAATTTGGTGGTAGAGTCGCAGGTGGGTATTCCAGGTTCTTATTGGAGCAGTCCACAGTGATGAGTGGCAGTAGCTTGCCGTTGGTCGCGCGGTCGTTGACCACGTGCGTCATGGCGCACTCGCAAGGCTCCGGACAATTTTCCCGAACCATCTGTGGGTATTAATTTATCTATTATATTGAACACTAAATATGCAACGTGAAATCCTGATCCTACAGCGATATTTTCAACGCAATCGTCAGCAATATTGCAAAATTTTGATACCGCTTCCGAGTAAAAGAGCTTAAGCTGCTCTAGCAAAGAATCGGATCAAATATAATCAGTTCATCGTATTGTTGTTGAAGCATAAACGAAAATGATTGTATGACGACGTCGATGATATTCGAAGAAGAGTCGCTGTTGTACTTAATAATTTATTTATTTAAGCTATTCAGGTCGGAGATAGATATAACAAAATCATAAAATTCAACTCACTATTTCTTAGAGTTATGTCTTAGAATAAATCAATCTTTGATTTATAAACATATGAAACGTTTTGATTGTTGTATATTAAAAGGGTTCTTTACGATATTTAGAGAACAATATTTTTTGTTGTGTCTTACATAGACATAAGAAAGGTTTTATGTAAAACAATTTTGAGAGTCTTCCTCGCCTTTTAATATATTACACAAAGGGATACATTTAAAGGTAAAGAAAGGTAGATATTTATTGTCTATCTTTACGTATAAACATACGTAACAGTTTTGGTTTTTTACCTACATTCATCAAATTTTATTTAATTTAATTAAAAATGAATATATTCTTTGTAATGCTAGTACCTAAATTTTACTAACGTAATATACAAGTCAACAGGACTCTGTTATTTTAAAAATATATTCAATACATTTAGTTAAAAACAGGGTGTTAATAATGCCATAATGAAAACTTATATACATTTAAACAAAGAGATATAGATGTTATAGTATATTATATCATAATATAGATGTCATATTATTTTATATAAAAACTACTGAATAGATTCGGCTGTAAATTGGTGATTTTGTTCTTTATTTTAAATTTTAATCTAAAGATAGCCCCGTCAAAAATTTAAATTCCCGTAAAGTCTGTTCCATAGTTTTTAATTAATGGTGTAATAAATAATGGCTGTTTTAAAGTTCCCTCGACTCGTACTGGTTCTTCAATTGTTAAAAAAATATTTCTACTAGGAATTTATATTTCATAACATTTACAGTATATATTACAATTGTCTCACTGTTCTTAGTTTATGACATCACTGGAAGCTATGCGATACGCTCAGACTCACACTACGGTCATACGGTCAGGTCAGACATATAATGAAATAGCTCAAAAAATTTGATTTACCTATATCATTGACTTGTGTTACGTAGTAAACACTCAAACGTTATTTAAAAAAAGTATTTTGAATATTAACTAGAAATTAATTAAATAAAAAATGCTACTTATAACTACGAGAGCGTGATACTGATTGAGTTCGGGTATAGAATTTACTTATGGCCTTATCGACTAAGCTTACATATTGTTCAAATTGTGAGAAAGGTTGAGAGGTGGTAGAAAGGAAACAAACTTAAGGGATCGTTAGCTATTAACTAAGGCGTTTGACAATAAATTTACCTAAAGATTTTGTGAATACATGTGTTAAGAGGTTGACAACATAACGACCTTATCACTAAAAAGTGATCACATAGCAATATACCTCATGTCTTTGTTCTAGTTTTTGTAAACAGGATTAAATTTCAATTGAGGGCCTAACTTTACAAATAACACTTTAAAAGCCTGTAGTAAATACCATAGATAATCTGATAAAATCAATATTGGTTGCTGTGATGGGCTACAGTAAACTAAAAATAGAATGATAAAATCCATTAATAAACACAAATTATCAGCCCATAATCGTTTACGTTAATGTCGTCATTCAGATAACTGTTCGGTTTTATTTCACACTTAGTTCTTTACTGTTTTATAACACAGAAATTGTTAACTATCTCGTTATGGCTATATCTCAATTTGGGCCTTAAGTCAAATAATATCAAGATAGCCTTTTTCCTCGGGGTATCGTAACACACTGTCACACTGGGTCTTATTGTGATGGTCGATTTTCACAAATAAAATAATCCAGTGTATTATATATTTTTATATGATAACAGGCAACTGAAAATGTTAGCCTGATGGTAAGCGACCACTTCCACTTAATCTATATCAATATTTCAAAACAATCAATATATTTTCTTCTTTTATATATTGCCAATTTATAGATAAAAAAATAAACGCAACTCCGACTACCCTGATAAGAGATTCCGAATTTACAAGAAGATAAAACAGGAACATATCAGATTTATCTAGCTAGATAACCTTGTAATCTTTTAAAAAGATTACTGTTATTAGGATTGTGGATAAATTCGTAAAAGAATGTGATATTTGTTGAGAATGCGATGGAATTCAAGCCACACTTGCTTTGATTATCAAGCCTGTCCTTTTTCGTGATATAACGACTATAAATGATCAAAGAGCTACGACCAAAGTGGAGCTTATCAACGTGTTTTACTTTTATGGTCTTAATTACAACAGCTTAGAGCAAAATGCAAAAAGGCAGAAAAGAAGAATTCAAAATTACTATAGAGAAAATTGTTTGTGTTGTGAAACAAAAAAGTTGTAATGTAAGGCTTTAATAAATTACATTTGAACATATTTCAATATAAAATATTTAGTTATTATTTTTTAACGAAAATGGCAAAATAAGTAAATTGTAATTTATAATATCTAAATTATGCACTAGGTAACAAATTACAAACTTCTTAAGCTTTTAACATTCATGGACCACCTTCAGAATTCTTCAAATGCCTCGAGTCCCTGGCATTTAAAATAAAACAACAAATATCTCTTTTATTATTTACTGACTTCGTAGACCCGGAAAACTCCCTCTGACGTCTGAATGCGCGGATTGAGAATTTCGTGACAATTATAAATAGAAAATAAACTTATTAAAATTGTAAAATTGTAAACTTACTTGCTGTACGGCAAAAAGAATAAGCGATCTTTGGATTGCTATTTGCACCGTATTAATATGCACAATGTCAATATACTGTAACCATACAATATACTACTTTATACCAAATTAAAAAATGTAGGGTAGTAACATAACTTATAATTATAAACATCAGAAGATACCGTACCGATTTCCGTTTAATGAAATGGCAAAGTTTTTTCTTAACAAAGCACATTCAAAAAACACAAAAAAGACTCTTTACTTACTTTTATAATATCCATAACTTTGTGAAGAGGTTTCTCTCTATATAGTTGTTGATGACAAACTAAATCGTAGTAGTCCACAATCGTACTTCTTATTGTACTATTTTCTTTTTCCATCGCCAACCAATCCAGTCCACCGTCGCTGCAATCCCATTTATTATCTAAAAAGCAAGGATTAGCCATTTGCCATTTATTCTAATTGACCTTATTACACTTGAATGAACATTATCTTTAGCTGTTTCTTGAGTCGAACAAGTTCAGTCACGCAAAACTTAATACCAGTTTTATGAATATCGATAAATAATTTTCGCAATCAATTTAGTTATACTAGATACTTAAAACACTAATTTTTCACACTCTTAAATATTTTACGTATACCGCGACGACCGCGCGTGGAAGCAGTTATATCTGACTCGCACAAAATACCGCCAATACGAATTAAAACCCACCGTCTTCAAATCGTGTGCGTGGACAAAACTCAATCTTCCGCGAGTAAATATAATATTATCTTAAAATATTCTATTATTAATATATATTCAAGCGAAGCCGGGACGGATCGCTAGTCATAAATAAAAATAAGCATAAAAGTAACTATGGAATACATTAAATTTTCTCTTTATGTTTCATACATTATTCAATTACTGAAATTTTTGAAGCGATACTCACAAACAATGTAAAAACAATATTATCACAAATTACCGTAATATTTTAGACGCGAAAAAGCTGTTTACAAACTCTTATGAAAATTGTGTACATTACGTAATAAAACATGGGTACGGTTTATAGTCACACAAATGAAGGTTACCTTGATTTAGGTCAAAAGTGCCTTTTATAGACGACGCTTAGTTCAATAGTCTGAAAGTTTGACGCCAGAAATTTCCTTCATTAATTAACGGAGTGAGAGAAGTTTTACAATGTTTAGGTATATAATTTATTAATCTCGACATATACGGGGTGTAAAAAACTTAATTACGAAATTTTGGCGGGTGGATTACTTCGGACCATGATTCTTTAGATATAACTACAAAAAATTGTATTTCAACTTTGTAAACATTTTTATACTTTTTCAAATACGGCAAATGTACTATAATACCGTAGTGCAGCAACTTATTTTATTAATTTTAATGAAGCCGCGAACAATAAAATATAAAAGCCATCGATGTACATTAAACAACTCGCCGCTCACGGTGTGCGTTGACCGCGAGCGAAACGACATACGTAGTGCATTACATTGCTGGTCGGGAAATCAAATAAATATTCAAAAAATCAGATTCAATTATCATAGTATATATATTTATTTTTTTATTTTCTTAATTCTTATTACAAAGACTATAATAGTAACTGAGGTATATAGATAATTATATAGTGGTCATCTGTCGTTATCATTAGGGAGTTCATTTAATTACGGTGAACGTAATGTTTATACTTCTCGAGGGAAATTATGAGACTTACGCACTCGACAACATTGATAAGAACACATCATGATTAACATAAATAATTACACATTTTTGTATTATTACTCACATTAGTTTGTATTATCTGTGTAAATAAGTGATAATAATAAATGATGCAATAAATACGTTAAGATGAACGTGAAAATTAATCCTAAAAGTCATTATCATTTAAAAAAGCTATAAAAAATTACAACACATAAAAAAGGCATCATCTTAAAACAATGTAAGCAAAGCGGTCATATCAAAACAGTATTTTGAATACAATAGTAGTTCTTAGTAGTAATAGTTGTCGGAAAAGATAAAAGATTTTATAATGCCATCTGTTCTGGAACCTCATTGTTCAAGTTAAGGTTTTTCTATATTTCTATACAAAAGAAAGTTTTTGTTGGAGTCCTTATCAGAAACAGAGAGGCAAAATGAGTATTTAGAAGGAGTAGAAGAATACGTACCACTTAAATATATTTTCTCTAGCTTAGAATAAGTTATAAGACGATCTTTTAAATGTCTCAACATATTGGAGCGTAGATCAAAAACCTTTAATTTTGGCATCTGAATTACTAATTCTGGAGGTACCTCCCATAATGACATCAGTCCATGCATTGTTAACGTCTGGAAATTAGCATAAATATTCAAGGTTAACATAAGGGAGTTCTACAACCTCGCAGCCTGCACTATACTGAGTCATGACGTTTGGAGCCGTATGTTGACGAAGTAACCTTGAGGTTGTCTGAAGGACGCAAATCAAGTTATGCGATGCGTCCACCAGTGATACCTATTATTAAGATGAGAGGTGTTTATATTTCACAAAAATAAAATTTAAGACTGTAAAAAAAGGAGTGCATTTTAGATAAGATAAATGGCCAACGAATGTTTTTTTGGGTTTTTTGCATCATTATCAGATGATTAAAAATTGAACTTGGTAAAACCCAAAATCTGCTCTTTGTTTACTTCTAAAGCGGAACAAAGTTCGCGACAGGTCAGCTAGTATCTTCTAAAAACATAAGCGTTGTCGCCATTCTTGACGATAAAATAAAAATCATACCTACTTTAAAATGAGAACACAATAACACTATTTAGAATATAAGCTCTGCCAGATTAATGGTCTCAAATTCAAAATAATAAACAAAAGTAAAGTAATTGAAATATCTATATTTAGACATCACTTATGAAAATTTGTAAGTAAACTTTTAAGTACCTTCTTATAGTAGGGGAGCCCACGAGGCTAAATGGGGATTTACTCGAGCGTCGTAGAGACCTATTGGGATGCAAAGCTTAGATGATAAGAAGAAAAATGTTATGTGATATATACCTTTACATCGGTGGGGGAAGCGGCTATAGATTTTTAAATATGTAAAAAAAACTGTTGCATAGACATCCTCGAGCGCATCAGATATTGATAGCATCAATGCCCTACGTATTTTTAATAATGTACGTATGTTAATCTGATCGTTTGCATGATGCGGGTGGTTGTATTTAAGGGTTGAAAATGAAAAAAAAAAAATTTAATCGAGCGCGTCAGATTTTCTAAGGGAGTGTTAAGTACACCAAAAAAAAGCTCTCATTCACTATTCTGACAATTTCGATGGGACGCAAACTCGCGGCCATTTTCATAATGTG
>DWAJ01002340.1:0-18004 GCA_018238005.1 Eurema mandarina
CCCCACGATCCGCTTTACTGAGTCCGCATTTTTCTCATAATAATAACGTCGAAAAAATCGCACAAAAAATCCTGACAGACGCACTCCGATTCGATTCCGTCCCATCCCTACTGTTCCGCCGTGGTCCATGCTTGCAATCTCATAATTGAATTTCCTTATGAATCTGTTCAAAATGTATTCCCAATTTTTAATTAGTTATTCTCCCTACCTACCGTAGGTATATACCTATCGAACAATCTAGGAAAGCTTCTTAATATCTATCTAAGATTACCATCTGATATAAACATATTTTATAAATATTTAGATTAGTCTATATAATTTTTTTTAATATAAGATATAAAATTTACAATGTCTTTCAATTAGACAATTAAAATTTAATTGTATTATAACAGTGAAGTGGTTGAACTTTTAATATGATTTGAATTACACATAACAAATAAATAGCACAAAATCTTTCCTACAAACAATTGTAAGATATGGATCGTACAATGATGATTTTAAAGTGCAATATCATGTTTTATAAATATGAGTATTATTATCAGATCTTTATTAACTTTTTAACCCACCATTAGGGTATTATTTTTTAAAATTAGTGATTGGAATAATAATTTAAGAAACCAAATATAAACAATAATGTAAATTACGTAGTATGTATTTTCAAACCTACATTAATATTATGTATGAATAAATTATCATTCTCATTGGAAATTAATAATCTTCCAATAAGACCAAACTAACTTATCAAATGCTTACTAGATTTAACTATCCAAAGGAGAAGGTTAAGATTCTTATTAGTCTAAGAACCTTTCAAGTTTTTTTTTATTTAAATAAAAATGACTTTTTTTTTGATAATATAAAATTAATAATAATTATGCTTGTAGGTTACTTATTAAAAAAAATCGAGAGCCATCTGTTGTTGACAAGCCATTACTAGAGTTTAAAACTTTGGCTTCTCACCGACAGATGTCACTATACAAACCAGTTTAAAAAATGCATATGTGATAACTATGTAGTTTAAATAAGTTTATATAGATGGTGTTGATTCAAATTTGAGTTATAAATTGTTTTCAATAAAATATTTTTTAATATTATTTTTGTATGTTGTTGTGTAAAATAATAAATTATTAAATAATATAAGGCAGGCTGGCCTAGGATTTTAAAATTTAGGCTTTTTCAGCGTTTCGATGGCTATAATTAATTTTACATTAAACATTGGTACGTGAAAATAAATGAACAAAAGATAAATTACATTCTTAAAAATTAAAAAAAAAATCTGCGCCGGAGTAAATATCGGATCTACTAGATTTCTATGACTTGAATATATTACTATTAATATATCCAATTATGACATCGCGTATGAAATCGCGAACTAAAAACCTAACTATACATTTTTAGTTTACTTACCTATTTCAATCATTTGATTATAAAAGTATAGTAAGTATGTTTAAAAATAATACGGATATATAATATGATGTCGGTATAGTCAACATACCTACGTATTATATCTACTTACTTGCCACTTGGTAAGCTGTACGCAGGCGAAACGACGGGGGGCGACTAGCTTTAACAAATACTATAAAAAATACCTATTGTGAATACCAATACCAATTATATTATTAAGCTAGATAAATTTCTTATATTTATTTTCTTTTCATTGAAGGTAGTCTTTAATTTGTTATTATAAATTTTATTATTTCATTTAAAATTCTCAAACGGTAGGTAACACCGCTGACATCCATCAAACTAGTACTTTAATTTGCTAAGAGATGGCGCTTATAATAGTTTCATGTATTTTCGATAGATGACGCTGTTTTTAAAACTTAATTTTAATAGAAAAAGTATAACAAATATCGGATACTATTTCATGTTTATCACAACCATGTGATAGATAACTATTATTTTTTCAAATTGATATTAACAAGATTAAAGGTTCTATTTATAAAAGAGTTAAAAGTCTCTTTAAAGAGACGCCCTGCTCGCTATTTAATCTTAAGGAGGTTAGGTATATACTTAAATATTATGTACCTACTAAAACAATATGCAATGTTAATGAATTTGTAGCACAGAGAGTATGAAGATTGTGTTTACTTATGACTAGCAATTATAAAGGTGTCGGTGTCCGTATCACGCCGTAAATCACATCTGCGTGATATAACAATTAGCCGGTATGATAGCAATGTTAATTAAACTGCAATAATACGTAAATGCACGCTGCATATTGTTATTGCAATACAATTTGCGTATTTTGTAATTTTTTGCAGGATTTAGTGTTATCGTGATGTGATAATTTTTATGTTTTCTAACGATTAGACCGATATAAATTCTTTGAACATTATTTTATTGGTATTGCAAATGAACATGTTTTCTAAAATAGGTAACTAATTCAGTATAGCCTATAGATAACGCTCAACCTTAGTTGATCAAAATATTTTTCAATAAAGACACTTTCTTTATTGATATAAGAAATTCTAAGAAACTTACCTAATCTTCGTTATCTGTAAATATAAATAGCTAGACTAATCGTTATAAAGCGATATCTTCCAACCAACATTGGCCATAAGCTAAGTTTTTGGTGATGTAAGTAGGTACTATTTAAAACTTTGTATCCTCATTAATTTTTACACAATTTTGCGACATATAGGTACTAACTAGGTATCGTATTTTGTCTTTACAATAATTGAATAAGCAAATATATTGAAACGATATGCAAATGAATGGTAATATTAAACATAGACTACACAATAGATATAGAAACGTTTAGAGGAATGTCCGGCGTTCTGATAGCGTAACATTTAATTTGATAGCTAGCTTTGATTGTAAGATTCCTGTGCGCTATCATGTGGCTTGCCTTCCTACTGTATTAATTATCTGTGTGCTTTGACGATTTCTATTAATAACGTAATGACTAAAGTACCTACCTACATTGTTTGAAATTAGTGACACATATGGATAGTAGGTAGGTATATATTTTGTAGATATGTATGAGAAGGACAAGTTACCTGATGAAAAGTACCTAATTAATGCTTTTTAGCACTCTTAACATTACGAGTGTTTTGGCTGCTTTAAATAGATAAAAACACTTTTTACCTACTTGAGTCCTTTTTACTTTGGCTATACTAAATAAATTTCATAGATCTTTTTTCGTCCTAAATAACTCATTCTAAGTTAGTGTATTAGACCGACAAAGCCCAGGGTAATGTCTATACCGTTTAGGTATGTAAATTATAAAATCATTTATTCCCGCAGAGACAGCCTGAAACAATGATTGACGTGCGTATGAAAAACAAGCCTTGAATACGCGAAATACAATGAAAATTACCCAACTTGCCTGATTAAATTACCAAGTTGGAGGGTAATTAACCCTGTACATAGGATTTCACTCAGTGTGTGACACGAATTTACTCCTGAGGGTCGTTAATGAAATGACAAGGACAATTTTTTTTTCCCTAAAACAGTTCTATAGCATTTGTTTGTTTTGTATAAGTGTTATTTATGTAATCATTCTGCATAATGACTTTAATACTATACTTAAAAAGTTAAATATATATTAAACAACTGTGTATACTGTATATGTTTAAAATTTGAAATTAATCTTCGTTGTCTATTTAATGTCATTTAAATATAAATAAACGACAGTGATTTACCTGATGTAAATTATATTTAAACCTGAATAACTAAGAAGCGAGAATAGAGACGATATATCAAAAAATACCTTCCGTGTATTATGTCTAAAGCGCTTCAGTACTAAAATAAATCAGAGCCACTTTATTCTAACAATAGCGCTAATTGACAAATAGTGGAAATGATAAATACAAGCGTCGGGAAAATTCTTAAAATATACCCTTTGATCGTCATTTGATTAACAGCTCCGTGCGTCGCTCACGAGGTGGCATTAATAATATTTTTAAATGTACCCTAACTATATCTTAACCTAGTGTATTTAAAGAAGGTTTGATTTATAACAAAATTCACACGTCCAGATTAGCAACTGGTTTAACAATTTTCGAAAACTCTTTCAACATGATGTGTTTGAAAAACGGATTTTTAAAATAGAAATTGTATGGACCCGATTTGTTTTACGTTTTTGTTTGAAGTAGATTAGATGTCACTTTGTAGCTTTGTACATCTGTTTTAGATGTTTAAACCAAATTTTTGTATTAGCTGAAATATTTTAGGTTATTAATTTTTCGTAAGCTTTACCTAATCCAATACAATATATAAGGACAATTTCTAAACAATTCATTGTTTTTATGTGACTCATCAACTAGATTAATAAAGTAAAAATATGGAACACAATAAAAAAATTAGTCTTAGAATTACATTGTTAAGTACTTAAATATATTTATTAATTAAAAATGAAACTATCACACACATAATATTTATATACTTACACGTATATGGTACATAATAAACAGCCTTGAAACGACACAGTAATATAATATTATACTCGAAGTAAACTAATTACGTGACACCGTACCTAGAAACTCAGAAAGGGCATGAGAACGCGGTTTCATGCTTCTGACTCACAGAACCAGTTAGAAATAAATCAAAGCAGGTTATCAAATTATCAAAAGCACGTAAGACTGTTAATTTCCTCGTCGGTCACTATAAAGACATGTTCCTTGAACTGGGTCGAAGATTTTATCTCGACCACATAATTGCGGGCTAGCAACATTAGCCTCGTAGGTACTTCACAGATAAAAACTAAGTGGACAAAACGACTAGGTACTTACATAAGATCATGGATATCGCTTCGTTTCTCGGTAAAGAATAATAATTGTAAACAATGTCGCCATGTAAGATATGTATGATAGGCTTTTTTCCGTAATTAAGGTATCAGGCTGGTACGCAAGAAAATGTCATGAATTTTAATTAGTGCGAAAGTGCAGCTGTCGACCTCCCCCATGTAAGCAATTCTTAATCCCAAAGTTTTTAATGAACATTTTCTATCATATATTTATAAGTGTGTAGGCAAATTGGACAAAGCTAGTGGCCGGAATGTAAATGGAAATTGAAAATTAAAAAAATGCGGGGTTCCACCCGCCTGGGGAGCGGCGAAATCGTAAATTTAAATTGTCCATCCCTCAGCATGCAAATTTTTCGAGAGAGCCTTTCAATTCAAACCTAATGCGAAGTACAAACGCTTATGAATGTACAATTATATTTAGATATACCACAGACAATATCTTTATCCTATAGATGATAAGTTAGTATACCTATAGGCATATAATTAAATTATTAACCGAGAAATAAATGAAGGTGTCTGCAATAAATCTTTGACGCGAGGAAAACATAAACATACAGAAGTAATTTTCATTTAAAATAAGCACTATTTGATTTAGTATTATTTATACAGTAACCGCTTTACAAATAGCATCTGCGAAGAACATATTGTCTAGAGAGACGCCGCCATCATTAACTGTCGCTAATGAAGCTTGAGCTTTTGAGTTTTAAATAACATGCCACCGTTGAAAGGGCGGGGTAGTCTGTACTTTACTATGTACATTTTTTACTTGGGAGCAGTGCCTAACAAACCATGTCGAAAATTATGAGATTTAACCTTACAGAGACGTCCATATTCCAGACTCAGTCTGTTGAAATTTGTTAACAGATGCTTAGTTTAAATACTCGTAGTATTCAATGTAAACATGAGTTAAGTACCTGTATGGTCATAGCTTCATATTGCGTGTCTAGTTTTTATTGTTAGTAAATTCCAGTAGCTGTCGCGTTAAGTACGCTATAAATTTCATACATTAAAACCAGTTGAGTGAGATCCTACGATAAAATTGTAGATACCGTGATACTAGCCTCTCGACATACGAATTAACGTCATTATAAAGTTATGTCGCCGGTCTCTTGCGGTGTTGTCACTCATGCTCCATCAACTGTTTGAAAATGTCGAGACAACAGGTCAGCCACATGTCGAACGAGTCATGAGAGTATTTCATCTTACTGTCTCATATTTGAGGAACTGTTTCCTCCAGAAAGACAAAGACGGACGACTTTCAGATTCAGGAATGTTTAGTTATTATTTACATCGAACAGGGGGTCTTTTCGGCATACAGGTTGTCGCTAATAGGCGTTTACTCAAAAGCTTTGCGGTTTATTAACGTCATGTGTGTTCTAATCGCAGGACACGTGTCAGTCTGTACATCGCCAAGTCGATGGCTGTTTGTGATGACTCTGACGCAACGGAGTGCGAGCCAGCCAATAAAAACAATTATCGATCGATCGCTCGATGATTTATAGCGTGAAAAAGGGGTTTATTAATAGAGCATTCACCTTTCTTTGCAGATTCACCGAGCATCTGATGAAAAGTCAGCATCTGTTCGCTCCTCGTGAAACGTCAGTGGGATCTATTGCTGCTGTGTAGTGAATGGAATCCGAAGTGTGTGTGTGACTGATAAGGTGATAGTGTCGGCCCAAGCGGCCGAGAACCTGCGACGGAAGATACGGACGCGAGCCGCGCGGGCTGCGGGCCCGCGATGAGTGCTAACAATTGCGACAGCATGACATATTTCTCAAACGCATACATGCCAGACATGAGGAACGGTGGTGGCCACGACCACCAACAAGCGCACGCGCACTATGGAGCGGTGCCGCAGCAAGGGCACGAGATGGACGGCTGCGACCCGCAGCTCAGACCTGCACAGCACCACTATTCCGCGCAAACAGCGCCCGGCATGCCTTACCCCCGGTTTCCACCTTACGACCGGTTGGGGTACTATCAACAAATGGAACAGAATGGTTACCGACCCGACAGTCCATCACAGATGGGTCACATGGGTCCCAAAACGGATGGTTACGGTTCGAACGGGCACCAGCCCGCGACGCCTGCGGTTTATACGTCGTGTAAGCTCCAAGCTGCGGCGGCGACGGCAGGCGGGGTCCCGGGCAGTCCACCGCTCGAGCAAGCGCAGCAAATGCCCCACCACATGCACCCCCAGCAGCACATGGTGCAGCACGGCGTGCCCCCGCACCAGCAGCACCTCATGTACCCGGTGGATGACATGCAGCATCAGACGCAGATGCCCCCCATGCACCAGCAGTCGATGCACGCGCAACAAGCTCCTCCACAACAAGCACCGCCAAATACCAATGCGTCGCTCCCCAGCCCGCTGTACCCTTGGATGAGAAGTCAATTCGGTGAGTGTTATGCGAAATATCCTTATTATTGAAAGTAAAAACGATTGCGAATTTTGGCCACTCGCACGCATTGATGAGAGACAATGAGTGCCAGAAACAATGAAATTCCTTCTGTGTAGGGATTATTTATGGGCTTAACCGGCGTTCAAAAGGAATTTCACTTTTCATAAAATTTACAACTTCCGACACAAAAGCGTTCACCTTCTGTTTTGCTGACACCGATAGCGAACAATACGCCCTCAAGTTGCGCTACCGTCTCCTACTGTTTCTGAATTTGTCTGAGAACTAATTTATGAGCAAGTTGCTTGATTTAGGACCTTTATTGTAATTTGCAAAATTTTCAAGTCACTTTCGAAATGCATTAATAATTTAGTTTTACTTAGACTACCGTGCGGTATGTATTGCTGGCTAGTCTTATAAATAGTTCATATTCGATGACGTAAAACATTCTAGTGAATACAGTGCTAAGTAAATTATAGTATAGTGTCGTTCTGAATTTTAGTGTCAATTAAAAATGAAAATCTATATGAAGCAGGTATGTGTAAAATCCCGTCACTTTAGAGAATACAACTTTCAAAATTCATTCACTTGTTATAAGCTTTTATTAAACAATAAACATGTTATCAACTCAAAAAGTTCACAACAATTTATCATATCTAACCCTAACCATCTTAGTCCATCGGCAGACAGAAGTTGCCAATTTATACTCGACTCTTAGAAGCAAACTGTTACAAGTTTGCCGAACTTAATTAATTTCAAACGTTTGATGAGGCAGAGATGGATTTCAACTTTGGCTTTGTAGTCCGTGCCAAATAATTGCAGAAATGTACCGCTATCTAATTTGTTTGTCAACATTTATGAATTGCAATGCTCTTTGTTAAAGATTGATGTTCAGAAAACGTCTTTATCTCTTTATTAGCTGAAACAATGTTTATCAAATGTTGTTTTAAAATTATGGACTTAGAAGAAATTGTAAATATAAATTAATTAATTATTAAGTAAAGATAAATTAGGTTTTATTTCACTTGATGGTTTAAATATTCGGGTTATTTATGATCTATATAATTAATCTATTAATTAAAATGATATTTATTACCTACTAGATAAAATACTTATCTACCTACACGTACAAATGTACCTATTGCTACTCAAATTGATTTAATATTAAACAATCTGAAAGTTTTCAACGGTAGCAAAGGCCTTTTAACTGACAAAGTATTTAGCGTATGAAAAATACCATTCGCAAACTCTTGAACTTTAAGTACGTGAAGTGTCTTTAAGCTCTCAGAGTACTTGTAGTGGAACCCTTATTAATCATCTTCCCAATTTGGCTGCTGTTGAAAAAATCGAACCAATGAGATCGCCGTTCAAAATAGAACACTGTAACAGACAAGCTGATTAGTTCGGTATGCAACACCTACTCATGCTGTTATATATTCCAGGTGGCTGAATAGTCGAAAAATATTCTAACGTTTATAATAAAAATATATAAAAGATTCATAACACAACACAAACTTCATATCAAATATGAATATGACAATTCGTATTGATTGTAGGTTATAATTAATCACTTCTAAACCAATATTTCCTGTAGTAAGAGGAGGTTTAGGTACCTAATGCTATTAATAATAATGTTTTTTAATGATTAAAAACTTTAAATAAAGAATTTTATTAGCAAGGCCACGTACTCTTATTAATATTAAAAAAAGAACTTTAAACATAGTTCTCTACCTATTTGAAAAATGTACGTAGGTAGGTACTGTTGATTCGTTTGAACATTGACGAATAGCATCACTGGCTAACGGAATAGAAAGATAGACTCACCTAGGCCGCGATAAGTCGCCCGAATTCAGGTGGAAATATAATGGAAACTTCCCTGTCGGCGTACAATGCCGAATGGACGACTTGTTACATTTCATTGTTCCGTTATCAGGCCTCAGGCTTTTGTGTACGCTCGATGATTGAATAGAAGAATTTGTTTCGGGCCTGCTTCTGATTTTCCGCTGAAAGCTCCAATTGTTTTATAAATGGTTTACTATTATAGATGTGGTTATACAGTTTAAGGTGAGGTCCTTTGTTAGACGCACGGTTTTATTATACAATTACAAAATAATCACATAAATACTTTCAGTTGAATAAGTTGCTAACGAAGTATAAGTAAAAAAATATTTAACTACATTTTGAAATAAGCAAAGATTACCTAACCATTGAAATATATAGTCTTAATTAAGCTTATGTAAACAAATGGAAAAACTTTGAGATTCCTTTATAAGGAGAGAAGATGAATGAGAGAATTTAATCATTTAAAGTTATATTTACATATATTTTCTATATATGTACAATGTTTCAAGCTACTAACACCTTATCGATAAGCTTTTGTTCGAAGTTACCTTTGATCGATTCGCGAACGTCGCGTCTAACAATGACGACAAATGTGCCCCTAGATTGAAGTTCCGATTCTTTTCGAGGGGTTCATTTTCTCTTTTCACTATATAATGACGCAAAAGATTCCTTTTCTGGAACATTCTAGAGAGATCTATTACTCCACCACTCATGCTGAAACGTGGTAGAAAATTGATTTGATATTTACTTTGATAATTTTACGTATGATTTCTGAGTAACTACATATATAATACATTTATTGATTTAATTCTACTGTATTAATATTTAATATATATGTTTTTATTTAGTTTGATTGCTTGTTTAATATAAAAAAAACGTCGTAATTGTTGTCAAAACAGAAATAGAAAGACGAATGGTTTTATTTAAAACCAAGATATCGTTTTCCTCATTTCGACTTCCCCTTGTATTTACACGTGATATTATTTGCATAAGGATTTTTTTATATAGAGGGGTGCAGTAAAAATACATTTCTAATTTTGTTCACAGCCAACTTTCCGGTAAATCGTGGTTGTGATTTCGAAGCATATTTTTAGATCTTTTATTCTATTGAAACGTAATTTTAGCATAAACATGCATAGGAATGTAAAATAATATTTTAGATTAAATTTGAAGGGTCCTAAGAAGTCAGAAATAATATTAATACAATACTTCCACAATTATTGTGATTTTTTTTATTATTTATTTACAAAAGACTTCGGATGTGAAGTAAATAGTGTAATGCAGCTACATCGAACTTAAAAGGTTTTATATTAGTATCAGTAATATTACATAGATGGCGCTGATATCAATTACGAAGTTGAGCTTTTTGGTTAGTAGGTAGTACTAGCTTCTTTCTGTGTTTTCATTTGCGTAAAAGTTGAGATATTTTGGTAGTAATATTGGTCTTTGGTAGGATTTTAAAAATTTTTTAGGAAATTGGTAGGAGCAGATTGGTACCTACGTACTATTTAAAATAACGTAGTATAACTATACTAATACGTACTGTTTCACGATCTAATCTTTGCAAAAGGGATAAGTAAAAATAGGTACATTTTCGACCAAATTTCTTGTTCGTTAAATAAATTTTAAATTTAGGCAGTACCTACATCATTTTATATTTCCCGTATATAGACGGGGATATTACCACATTTTCGTTCTCTATGTACGAACTTTAAAAAAAATAGATACAATCTTATTAAAAAAACATTACATTTCATAATTATATACCCTCTTCAGAAAACACCAATCCCATTAATTTCGGCTCTGCGAAGCGTCACCCACACATGCCCATCAATGGGCATCAATTTCCTCAAGGAAACGTGTTCATTGACAATGTACGATGAGTATGTGTGCCGGAATAATGTTGCCATTCTTTAATAATTTTGCCGCACTTAAGGCTAATAAAAATATTTATTTATTACTTTAACTAAACAATAAACATTTCATTTTAAAATTTAATAAAGTGTACTATAGCATAACAAAAAATATACTTATTATGTATTTGATAGAATGAAAAAGTGTGTATAGAAAATGAGACTTTTGTTTTAAGAAGACAAACTTAAAGTTGCAAGTTTACGAGTATATAATATGTATATTCTGTTTTTATTTTTCTTTTCTTTAAGTCTCTTGCGTCACGTATGTACATAACTCATTTAAGTTTATTTAATAAACAAAACAATAATAATAAAATAATATATATACGACCTATTATATATATTCTATTTGAGTAAAAATTATATTAAATAAAAAAAAGGAAATGCTATTGACAGTGCTGGCAACACTGTTAAGTTGACGTGTTCTTTTTCAATATCGCTGTCCCTCTCTCGCTATAAGCGAGGTAAGCTTTACCCTACATTAATTAAACGTCGAGATAGAACGCCAATCAAACTTTGACCGCCGCTAAGCCGATGAAGCCGAACTTATTATATGGTATTAAAATTCCATTTAGCTCCGTGAACCGTTTCAAATTGAAACAGAAACGTAATAATGCATACAAAACATAAACTCATTTATATAATTGCTTCAATAAATTGATATCGAAATAACATTTTTTTACCGTGACCACAATACTATAATGAGCATAATAATTGTAGTTGTAATGTATAAAATGTAAGTTGTTGTCGCGAACGCTACTACAGGGGTATTACTTGTCATTAGCAAAGTAAAAAACTGTCTCATCACATGGTGTGTACACATGTGCGACGCGACAGCACATAAATCATAAATATATACGCGTAGGTAGCGATATCGACGGAGGAACGGAAAAAACTCCGCTTCCTGCCCAGATCACACATGACCGGGCTGTCTATCTGCCAGACCCGTGTCAAATATTCTCTGGAGCGAAGGCCGCCCCTCTCGGCTCTGGGGGAGACCCCAGGGGACGCGCTGTCCCGCAGCGAAGCTCATCTTAAAGCCCTAATGCGTTCCACGATTGCTACACATACAAAATTCTATACTCATTCGTTCCCACACATCGAAATCAATCCCGATACGATCTCGCTTGATTACCTCAACATAGCTTCGAATGATTGAAAGTTTTCTTTTTCATTAAGATTTTCGCGTCCGTGACTGACGTTAAAAAATCACCACCGCCAGCACCTTTCATAACTTTTCACTTCGTGATCCGAAGCAATTACTCACATTCTATCGCCTTCTCAAATATTCATTCGTGTTTTGCCCGCTGCAAATTATCTTAATGGTTCTAACAAACTGTAATTAGAGTAGAAGGTATCGCCCTTTCGAAAGCTATTATTGTAGCATTTTTGTGGGCAGCACGGCACATGTGATTTGTTAATAGGCATATGTATTTTCAATTTGGGTAAAAGCGTTGATCATGTCGCGGTCGGTTATTGAAATGGTTTATTGATCGCTGTCGGTGCGGAGTCGGCGAGCTGGAATGAGGCGGAGGTCGAGTCGGTACTCGGAGGGGCATGATATCCCGTCGACAGGCGGAGCCGGGCGCGGAACAAAGCTCCGGCAGGCTAACAAAGACGTCACCGGCCATGCTAGCGACGCGGAGTTATGGCATCCATTGTGCGCAACAATACCCAACAAACGAGTTTGTATAAGCTATTAGGTACGCGCATTAATATATATTTTTTGTTCACCCGAAAATTTAGCATTCCATTACAAGGGAGAGAAATGAACGCCCGCCGCATGAATTATATTAAAATATATTTGAATATTTCATTTGACACCTTTTTTGCGGGCGGAATTTCGTTCAATCCCCGGCTTGGCGTAATTTTTAGCGTTCACCAAAACGAAATTTTCGGTGAATAACATTCCATTTCGGATGCAAAACACGACGGGAATCAGCGTCGACACAACACTGAGTGATGGCTTTGTATTCGCGATATAAATTCTTTTCGAGCTCTGACCAAATGTTTTTGTATGATTTACCATTTTTAATGTCAACATTTATTTCAATGAAAACATTATATCTGATGGAGATTACGAGCAATGTTTATATGCAGTATGAAACATTACTTACGTAAGGTTTTTCTTGTACGTGTAAGTATTCAAGTACAGCAGTTAAAAAGATACTTACTTTTAAAATTGCAAGTAAAACTTTAGAAACTCGAGCTCTCATTAAAGAGCTAGAAAGTTATTCGTTCTATTTAAAAACGAGATATTTCATTTCACTAAGACCGTAAACTGTTCCTACTTTACTATAAACGGGAAATGACCATTCAGATATAGTTAACGCAATCAAATTTAACTGTATTATTACCTACAATCTAGTCCAACATAGTCTCTATTCATCTTATCCCTATTAACTCACAGGTTACAGAATCTAAAATGTATATAAATTTGAATCTTTTTCAACCTTATTTCCCAATCGTAAGTCTTCAAAAAATCATTAGGAACGTACTTTCTATATGGACTTATATCTAACAGAAACTAGCGAGACTCACAATAGACGTTACATAACCAAAGTCATTAGGCAGGTTCGTACATAGTGAACTGCGAACGCAGATTATGTCTACGACCCGCCCAGCCCCGGGATGATTAATAACCACGCTTGAGACTCCCACATTTTTGTTTTTTACTGTTCTTATCGATCAATTGTTTCATTTCCTCGCGTAATCGAGATTCGTTCTTTGTGTTGCTATTGTTGGGAGTTTGATTGCACATATCTATCTGTTTTTAATCATATAAAATATATCATCTATATTTTTTTTTCTTTTTACAACCTTAAACTAAGGTAAATATAGTCCAAAAGTATGACAACTGACACAGCAGAATAAAATGGTAAATTAAATACAATATTTTAGCATTTTCCAACAATAACACCACCATTGTGACGTGAAAATATTAATTGAGTCAACCAACACATGCCAGCATTGTGGATTAGAGGATTAATCCACTTCTAAGCAGGCCTGTCCCCTACAGTGGGTGAAAGCAATAATGTTAAAATACTGTATTCGTATACTTTTTGTATTGTATTATTCCTGATACATAGAAAAAGTCTCATTTCACGCGTTCGTTTTAATGAAACTAAGTACCAACATCAAACTTTAATACTAACAATTATTAACATTGATTTTCATACAAAAGGAACCATCAACAAGCTTCTATAGAAACAATTTTCAATCATGTTAATGTAGCTTTGCTATAATTTACATAAAACGTTTATAATCTCTGTATTGCGTGTTTTTGTTCGTAATACATTAAGGTTGTGTTTTAACATCATCGTGGCCCTATTTTAAAACAATTAGGCACTATTTCAATTTTGTACACAAACATATTACACATTGTACAATAAAGATTACATATCATAAAATAATGTCGTAAATATTTTTGTGTTGAAAAAAAAACACAAAAGAGAGATTTATCTTCCGAAAATATTGAGTGACTTAATTAAGTTCGTATAGGCAGAGCCTTCAACTTGTATCGTTTTTGCACGATGCTGTATCAATTAAAATTATAAAGCATTAACCTTCGCCAACAAGTTCGTTGGAAACCAGCAATTTTATTTACGACGTGTAAGCGTTTAAGAGAAATTGCATTAATCTGAATAACCGTTTGATATCATGTACGGTGTTGCAATACAGAGTGGTGGTCGCGTTTAGAGAGCCGTAACTTTAATATATATTCGAGACAATTTAAACTATATTACAACAGAGATAAGGGTCCAAATGAAATGTCATAAATGTTGCTGTTAGTCGTTCGCGTCCGGCCGAAACATATGAAATTGTAGGACATGAATTATGGATTGTCGATATCGCTTCAAGCTGTTGCTGTATTTTTTTCGTATTTCTCCGACGCGATACCGCAACGAATTAAATTAAAAGCTCTTTTCACTTGTCATCCCTTGATGAATTTGGTATTTAGGATTACACGATCGGTATGTATTTGTTTATTTTTCTGACTTAAATATTGAATATTGTACGTTGATTTCGCTTTGAAGTGATTATAGTAGTCTACAATAAAGCGTCAGAAACTTGTTAAGCTGAAATCTTAATTCAAAGCACATCCGACCCTTTACCTTTGCCGTATCGTAATCAGTACAAATGCGATCTCAGGCCGAGCCGGTCAATAATTCAACACGCACTTTATCCGGATAAATGTAACACTACTTCCAGATTAAGTGTATTGCAGTGATTGCCCACTGTAAATACTCATAGTGTTTATATAAATATTGTTATTTTAAGAAGAATATATATAAGTTAGCTACTTAAACAAAATCGTTTCAGAAATACCTTAGTTGATACAGATTGTTGTGACTTTTTCAAGTTCTAATAACATTCATTTTTTTTGACGCTGGGAAATGCAGTTTAGTGGCACTCAATGCCTAACATACGGTATTATTGTTTTTTTGTAGGCAACTATAAAAAAAGTCCAACAATGAGGTTTAATACAAACAAACTTAACGTTAATAAATGATAACACTTATCACAGAATCGATCTCGTCAATACCGTCACGTGTGCAAAGTAAAGCGGACCCTGATTCTCCCCTTAAATGATTTATAGCCGCGAGGCGACACATGCGGCGACCCTATACAAGAACGTTTGATTGAATATACACGAGAGAGAAAAACGCGGCAGGTAAAACGCTCGGCTTTAAGATACATTGGTCAGCTAGAGTCAATAAACTGCTTTTAAAACGATCGTTTTTAATGCACTTAAAGGCAACACTTGTTAAATCTGACGTCCTTTAGGAACTTTCAACGGTTAGATACTGAACAAATGACTTACGTATACAATAATTGAACTACCTACCTTATATACATTGGTTCTTGGCTAGTCAAAAAGTGCTACTAGACGTATTACGTATTATTTAAACATACGACCCGGCTAGTTTAAAGATCATTATAATTAAGAAACGTCTGCATCTTAGACATAACCGACTAATAAACTTTTATTGCGAACGGTTTAAATCTGACGTTGGGATCATGTTTTATGCATCTGTGAGCGCGATGAAACCGCCAGTGTAATATATAAAGCCCTATGGGAAGGGGATTTCATGAGCTTTATTGTGTATGACTTTGTTTTGTGCAGGCGATGTAAGATTTAAGACGCATAACGTCGAACTATACTTCGTATTTATTCACCCTATATTACTTACTTATCTAATTTAATTCAGTAGTCTTAAACGAGAAAAACAGCTTTAAAAATTGATAAGAAGAAAGAAATGATTTTATACAAACAATCAAGAATGTTTTTATAAAACACCTATAATTTAACACAATGGACAATTCATTAAATATTGAAATGCGCGTCGATTCCACAAATTAATTCCCCAAATATTATAGCCAACATCGGGCTATTGTCCGCAGGTATCGCGTGTGAACAGAATACCAATTGTCATTTAATACGAACCGATAGTCGATATCCACGAACAATATAATTTACATTCTTGAATGCGTCCCAAAATCCGGGAGCGATGAGGCTGTTATCAATTTCCTGAGCAACAAGTGGCCGATAATTTTGAACTCGCGGCTGCATAGCACGAGTACTTGAATCTCTTACATTTTTAGTATGTATAATGCAATCGTTTTACTGAATCTAACTAGTTTGAATGGTAAAGTCGGTACTCAGTGCCGCTTTGATATTTTTGTATCATAGTAATGTCGTGTTAGTTATAACTTACACCACATATCGCAAACTACTGTATTTATTTCAATGACCTTATCTTTTAAAAGAATATCTAACGTAACAACCCAAGTCTTTAATACCTATATATCCAAAACAACCAAAGGTGCATGAATGAAATGTTTCGATAAAAACGTTCGCATGTAGCACTGTCGTAGAAACGTTTAAGTTTTTAAGGTATTATTACGTATTACCGAGAAGCGGTAAACTCGGCGTTACTTGCAATGTTCCTCACCTTCGTGCTACAAATTCTTCGAAGTTCGCGTGCTGTGTAATGCAAGCTGTTTTGCGTGCTCCATAAACGAAAATAAACCGTGCTAGCTTGAATTTTGTAATTTCAATTTCGATTGCTTCTTTTGTTTACGATTTGAACTGTGAAATACAAAAAGATTCGGTGTTGCTTTCATGTTTAAGTTATCTTGTGAATTTGTTAACTGATTGCCATTTTCTTTTTCCTTATAAATCTCAAATTTATAAATTCGTTTATAAACATTCGTATTTTATAACAGCCAGAGTAGTTAGTCAAGCTTGTAAATAAATATTCAAATAAGAAACAAATTACTAATATCAATGCATCTACTAAACCGTTTATAATAGGCTTTACGTCTTCTCAGAGAATTATGGGAACCAATAAAACAAAAAGGCTCAGGGCATTTTAAATTATTTTAATTAGCTTCGGTAGCGCTTTAAAACGTGTCTTCATGTATACACACAGCGTATGACGTATGCCAGCAATATCGCGTGTATTTATACGACAGCGGACAATCCATCAGAATTAATAAATTATTCATCATTTTGCACCTGAAGCATGCACAATGCACATACATTGCGATCATCTCTAGGAAAGTTTAATCTCGAATTAATTAATTTTCTTTGGGAAGAATTTTAGGCAAATCATTACTCATTTTCGTCCTTGATACTATATGTAAATGTTATTCACTATAAAACAAATTAATCTCTAGTAAAGTATATACTGTAGGGTATGTTCCATGAGAACAAAGGTTCAAACTGTTTATCGAAGATAAATAACGAACAAGCAAAAACAATTAACAAATTGATAAGCTCAAAACAATTTTCAATTAACTCCGGCTGACGTTCGTTGTTTACAAATAACCATCATTAATCAGGAATACCTATGCAGTTTTTAATCTGGCAGGATTGCCTCGAGGCGGATGATTAAAAGCCTACCTCCTGTTTCTTTCGAAATTAATATATTTTTTTGTCTAATTCCAGAACGAAAGCGGGGCCGGCAGACGTACACGCGATACCAGACGCTCGAGTTGGAGAAGGAGTTCCACTTCAACCGGTACCTGACGCGGAGGAGACGGATCGAGATCGCGCACGCGCTCTGCCTCACCGAGAGGCAGATCAAGATCTGGTT
>DWAJ01002341.1:0-17996 GCA_018238005.1 Eurema mandarina
ATTATTTAAAAACAAGGACCCCGGACAGGAGTACTCGTCAAGACGAATCAAACGAGCTCAAACACGATAGGGTTGTGTCGTTGAATTACTGAGTTCCTATGGCCACCTTCAGGCTCCATCATCAGATAAGCTCCATGTCATAATAATTTTGCATTGTCATACGATTTACGCATACATGCAAAATTTCAACTCAATCGGAAACCGGGAAGTGGTTTAAGTTTTACTGGCTAGATTTGATTACAAACAAACAAACAGACCCCGGATAGATGAAACTAAATAAAAGCTTGTAGAAAAATAAATCAAATATTAAAACTCCTTTGTTCAAAAATAGAAGCTACAATTATCCATGTTGTATATTTCTCAGTCGAGGCCGGGACTATAATTAAAATTTCCGAACTGATATAACATTGGGGCAATCCAACTTGAAAGCCCGGCGGGCCGTTTTTACGATTAAACAAATTGAAATCACCGCTAACTTCGCGAGAGGATCATTGCAAATTGTTGCCAGTAAATGTTAATTAAGTGTAGGTTAGCGTCTTGAGGTTGTTATAATGAGTCTCTATTGGATGAGATATTGCCATCGTCAAAAAATTCGCCTGGAAAAGATAGATAGATAGATAGATAGATAGAAACTTTATTCAAAATCATCAGCCTGTTTCCGTCCACTGTTGGACAAAGGCCTATCCAATTGAATAGACTAGAAATAAGACTAGAAGAGAATAGAAGAGGGGAAGGTAAAGGTCCTACTTACATAAAGAAACGTTTTTACATAATATCTAATCATCGGTCACGAGAGTGAGGCCTCTGTTTTTTGTAAGAGAATATAAGTACAGGTACTTGAAACCGATTGTGAGGAACGTTGCTAGTCCTCCTAATATCGTAATTTGAAAAGATTGTGAGGTTGTCTATTCGTTGCTCTTTCACAAAAACTACTAAATGGATTCAGATTATGTTTGACATATAGGTTAAGGAAACTACACGGGTACAATCTTTTTAGTAATATATAAAAATAACGATATTTGGATTCCTGTTTTCACTTTAAAATTTTCATGTCATACAATGCTAAAAGACAAATTCCAAACAACGTTTAAAATTCAAACACCAACCACACAGACAAATTTCGACCTGTTCAAAAGCTATTCCACGTGAAATATGTTATAAGTTATTTCCTTTGAAATAGCCGAAAATACGGAGTTTTCCTAACGAAGTTGACAAATCCACTCAGTTGGCAGGAAAGTAAATATGCCTCAACAAATAGCTTCAGTACACTGTTGTCTTTATTCGATACAATGTATGTGTCGCTATTGAAATTGATCCTTAGGGCTTACGACGTCATTTTATATTTGTAGGTAAGTTTGCCTCTTTATTAGTCAATAAATAATGAGTCAAAAGTCAAGATAATAGCAGAGAAGGTTTATAACTCCTAACTTCTTTATATGGCAGAATATCTATGGGCTACATGACCATCCTACTGACTAAACCACTATGTTTTCCGTCTTAAGGCAGCTTGTGGATGTCTTGGCTTTGAAGCTTTTGAGCTTTGAAAATGCCATCGTATGCATAACCTATCTGGAAAAATTAAACTGCTGGTCTTATTTAATACAGTATCCACAGTAAAGAGTATACTTGATTTGCAGAATTATACTATTACGCTGTGATTGATGTTTTTTAATTCTAATTATAGGTCGTATATTATAGCAATTAGAATTTTAAGCTAAGCTAAGTTTAAGCAAAGTTATTTTTGTAAGAAAATAAATACCTACATATTCCTACAGCCTTCAGGGTAGAACTGGAGCCTATTTCGGGCTTCATTAACGTTTTTCCGCCTTCCAAAATCGTCCTAAGTACGTCTCCTTACTTAGGTCTCGTATCAGAGATATCATTGTACTTAGAGTGATAAGAGGTAACTCAGTGGCCAATATTTCACTACCCAACCTGCTTTATCCAAGCTTAATTTGCCTTATTTATTATCTCTTCTTATCATCCCGCTTAATTGTTTTCCATTAGCATAAATCTTAATTTTCTTTCTAGGAATGACCAGCGCTGACGATTAACTTATTTTTTATAAAACAAAATATTTACGTTCGTTATACTTCGATAAATACTTAATATTTGCGGTACACGTGTAATAATAAATATACGCCGGGAGCAATGAACTAGAAACGTCAACGAAAACAATATTAATGTCATTACTGTAATGAAACATTAAATTACGTTTCATTTGTTCGTACTACCAATGCGACTTCGTTAAGCCGTTTCTTCCGTTTTAAGATGTTGTCAAGGAGATAAGATTCAATTAAATATAAAATAATTTCAATAATACAAAAGCAATATAAATTATTAGAATTATTACCTAAACATCCAGTAACGGTATAGTACGGTCATAACAAGATGGCCGCCGCGTCATTGCTCGGTTTCTTTTTTTTTCTTTCGATGAATAGTACAAAATAATTTGGCACTTTTGAGACACTCTTCATACTTATTCAAGATTTTAGGTTTAGGTTTAAAGATTTTTATGCTCAAAAAGATAACAATTATCACTTACTTGAGAACATAAAATTATAAGGTACAAACTAATAGCTAATAGGTTGTCATTCAATAATTAATTTACCCACTCACTGCGCTCGCAAATTTTAACAATTAAGATATACGCACTGGCATATGTATAAAAATGTTTTTTTTTATAATAAATTCGCTTTGATTTTTCGCTAGCACTTTTATATGTAAAAGTCGTAGTTATATTCATCAGCAGATTTTATTTATACATGTTATTATTGGTACAACTTCCTCAAAACTATTAAACGTGGCAAGAATTATTAGAATATAATTAGAATTTATTTCAAACATTTCTAATACTGGCCTATTTATGCTATTTGAATGTTGAAACGTTGTATGAATGGTGTTGTCAATGACATCACATAAAATAAACCGTCGCGATAAGGCAGAATCTACTTCGAATCGGGTCGACCAAGAGTCCTTTAAATTATATTAAAAGATTTCTCGGAAGCAAATGCTAAATATTTTAATAGCAAATTTCTTTGTTTTTTGCTTTTATTTTTAGAACAAATTGTTTAAAGCCCTTTCAACTCGCTCCGTTTTATTTAAAAATATAAAATTGTTCATTTCTTATTATTTCGTTTTAATGACTTTTATGTAATTAATTTAACAAGGGGACGCTCTGGAGTTGCTTGTCTGAAAGAAACAAAAAAGTTTTTCAAGGATTCTATTTGCCTTATTTAATGGAATTAGGCATTGATTTTTTAAAGAACCACTTTATAAATATTACGTTACAACACGTTATTTATTTTAAGATACAAACATTTGCAGTTTGGACAAAACTATTCCTCAATCAGTCAATTAGACCCATATGACATAAGAAATCCAATAAAGTAAATATACACCAGAAATTAACCCCAAAACTGCTCGTTAGCGTTAACGAAAGATAAAGTTAACCCTTAATCTATGAAACGCCCCAATTTGCGTAACTTCAAGGTGTTATTAAACTGAATAAAATTCGTGGAAACATCCCGAAATTAATTAGAGAGATCGTAATGAAAGTATAACGATGGATTGTTTTACAAATAAATTGACTTGTCGGAGTAAATACACGAATGGACGTCAGAAACAAATTACGTTTTTAGTTTCAGTATTAAAATACGGTAGGGTAAATTTTCTACTATTTCCTCGACGTTTATATAATATCAATAAACTCGTCTTGGTGTTGAATATTTCAAATTTTAATTTATATTTATTTTGAACTAGTTGTGTACGCTAGATTTATCCGAGTTAAACCAGCGGGATAGTAAAAATTCCATAACATACTTGTTGAACAAACCCTAACTTTTCTTTTACGTTGTCTTCGACTTTGACTTTGACTTCGACTTCGACTTCGACTTCGACTTCGATTTTGACTTTGACTTTGACTTCAACCTTTATTTTGATCTTAACTTATACTTTGGACTTTAACTACATGCGATTCAAAAGGTATGTCATCATATTTTACACATATACCCGCGAAATATTCTAGTTAGTCTTATACACATATACACAGTGGTACCCAATTTGCTGTAAAGCTCTTTGTTGTGGCGGTATGACAAGACCCCGCTAGGGATCAACCCACCTCATGTCCTTATTTAAGATTCGCTTATATTATATTCTTTATAATTACATATGCTTCCGAGGTTATTCGTAGCGACAAGAGACATTATAATATTTCTGCAATAGTAAATTTTAAGTTATAAGGCTTGCAATGTTTTAAATATATCCGATTTATTTGTATGTATGTGTGAATGTGTATGTATAACATAATGCCTAGTAACCGAAACATCACAAAAGCGAATCTGTCTTAATATTTCACATAAAAGTCGCCGGGGCTCATAAAAAAATATTCAAAGGCACCGAGACATATTTTATCCCCAATATGCACAAGCAATAACAACTTCAAAGCGTTATTGCATAACCTTTACAGAACCGATTTGCGAGATTCTTGGTATGTTCATTTTTAACGTGAAAGACTTTTTGTACACAGATTCTTACTCAAAAGATTTGTCAAACTTTCATCTATCATGTTTGATAGTTCCTTTATTTTTATTTGATAATTTAAAATTGTTAATACAAAAATAAAAATCATTTAATTTGCATTACGAAAAGATCCATAAAATACAGATCGATTACAATATATCGATGGATGGAGCTAAATATTTCTTACAAATTGACTAATTAACAGTAAAGACAAAGCAAACAGAGAAAGGTATGAAAACTCATAATGTGACAAATTTTCATAGTTTTGAGGGCACATTGATTTTTGATGATCGCTTGGTGCATTGATCATACAACTGGTTTTAGTGCTAAGGTTTGTGGATTCGGTCCTGACACTGGACAAATACAATTCAAATTTACTACTAGATGATTCTGTGATAAAAATAAGCGTGAACGTAATATTATTTGTAAGGAAAACCGCCAAAAAAAGCTTGTAGTAAAACCAACTAAACCAACTCCGAAGTACGAAACAAAACTGACTAGAAACTAAATTCCGTAGCCACTATAATATTCTGTCCTTTGTAAAGTTGTCGGCGGTTTCCATAAAATAAATTTTGAAACATTAATTTCGGTACAAGTACGACAAAATCTAAACAAGGTAACACGTAACGTTCCTTTCGACATTTATCGTTTAAACGATGTCGTTACGATTTTTATTTTATATGACGGCCGGCAACTGAGCAGTTTTGATTCATAGTTAGCGACCGCCTTCCTCACTTACTGATTAAAAATGTTCATGACCGTCCATAGACACTCGCAAGACTTGATGGGTTCAAAAGAGATCACCAAAGCTGAAAGCAAGTATGAATACAATCGAATTATTTCAAGTCCCTTTCAACTAACATAGTTGTAGACGTAGTAATATAAGGGTAGACCGCCCCGGGTTACAGGGCTGTCTGTAAAATATAACTGATATATGCCAAGACTATTTATACTTTAAGTTTAAAGGTATCGTATTAGACATACTTACTAATATTATAAATGTGAAAGCTTATGAGTATGACTGTTTGGATGTTTGTTACTCTTTCACGCAAAAACTACTGAATGGATTGGGTTTATATTTGGCATGCAGGTATATTATATTCTGGATGAACACATAATATAATACTTTTATACAGGTTTTGTTTCGGGAACGGAAATTACGCGAGTGAAACAGCGGCTCACGGCTAGTTTTGTTTAAATAATTATGAAACAAAAAATAGGTTGTCTCACCAGTTGCAATAAAATAATTTTTAACAAAAAATAAACCAACTTCAAACTCAAAAGTAAAAAATAAATTTGCTTCCATCAAAGTAATGCACATTTTCATTTAGTATATAGAAATGATTTAATGCTTATTTTATAATTTTGAAGAAATCCGTCTATAATTAACGAAAATATCGGTGAACATACATTAAAAAATAATACATACATTAATAAATAAATACTATACATACAGACGAATTGAGAGCCTCCTCCTTTTTTGAAGTCGGTTAAAAACTCAAACGATCGTGTAAACGTTCCTCCCGAGTTAATATACTCTCTATGTTAACGCAAAGGCACGTATGTCCTCTTCGCGAAACGAGCGCTTATGCAAAACTAGTGCTGAATAAAACCGTTTTAGAATTATTCTTTACACGTACATATATACTGGATCTTTCCTGTTTGTTAAAATGTTCAAGGAGCGTCTCATTTGCATATAAATGATTTGACTAAGGTAGCGCAATATGAGTTAATATTACTGAAAAAAGAAACGTTTCGGTAACTGAAAGTCAGCTTTAGAAGAAAACCAATTATTTACCTATATTAAACTTTTTAATGTCGTTCCCCAAAAATGCAAAAAAATAAGTTATATAACATAATTGATGTTAAAAATCCGGATTCGTAAATTATATACCTAAATGGATTTAAGTCGTAATTTTATTTCTTTAATGTAGCGACCGCTACTACTGCGCTGACTCCTGGATCGCGCTAATGGTATTTATTGGAGACAACTTGTTCGATATCGAACCATTGGGGCCTAACGGCTGGCTAGTTAGTGATTCGACTGATCAAGAATCCTTTGGTTCAAAATATGGTTTCATGCAACCTTCCTCAATAATAACCCCGAAATGATAAACAAACAAAGATTGGTGTATCTACAACCAAGGTCTACTTATATAAAAACACAAACAACTTGGCTAAGCAATAACCTTCATTGTTCTGAAAAAATATACTTGAAGTAATTAACCAACTCAGAATTCGTTGTTACTTTTAATAACTTGAAGCCCTTTATTTTATTGAAACTTATTTTCGTATCGTCTAGACTGACATTTCAAAGGTTTCAATTACGAAATGTTATGACGAATTCAAATTTTTATTGTTAATTGTTATAAAAAGTTACGTAAATTGTTTTTCAATTTTGTGGAACGTTTATAAATATCGGAATTCGTTTTTGACGTCGGACTTTTACTAAATAATATAGGGAGCAAACATGTAGGCAGGCACCTGATAAAACTAGTTGTCGACACCTATAAACACTTGTGTTTGATACCTTTAGAATGCCTATAAAAATATTTTCCTCTCCTCTTGGACCCGAACACTTGTAAAATATATGATTATGACCTTTCTCTAAACTATACATATGTTAGGTCTCAGTCAAGAACAAGTAAGCGTGATTCAGGGCTTAAGAGGAGGCATAAAATATTTTTAGCATCTACTACCTTAATAGGGTGACTCAATTATATTAATTTTCCTTTATCAAGGCCTCCTTCTTCAAAACCTTTTTGGTTATATTGTATAGGCAAGAATAATAATTTTTAGATTAAATAGAATAACAACGCGCTACGACTTCCCAAAAGAATCCACCCATGAAAAGAAGCCTCTATAAAGCTTAGCTCGAAACAGCAAAGCTGTGACATACAAACCAAAGAGGATAAACCAAGTTCGCGTCTCGTGTAATTTATGTAACAATTCTGATATATGTGTTTGGTTAACAATTAATTAAGGCCCACTCACTGTGTTTGCTCAGCAATTGTGAAACGGGGACGGAATGGTATTTAGAGGATATTACAGTTTGCGTTTGTACTGTAAGTAATTGTTTCATTACGTCTTGTTGTAGTTTAAAAATATTTATGTCACTTAGCATACAGTTTATCTTTGCTTGATGCTTTGAATAATAAATATTGACTTATAGCTGAACAAAAAATTGTTTGATTTACGAAGGGCACTACATTCCACTATATTTAATGTAGCGTTAAGCAAATATATTTTATAAAAGACTTTTCATACTTACCTCTAATTTGTACGAAAATCTGATAGTCTGACTTGCCTTTTAATCTTTGTGGCTAAAATTTTCGTAAGAATAAGAATTTTATATAAGCAATTCTACTATAGGGAAAAATATATATAGGCAAATAGTATCCCGTAGAATAGGATGTTTTATTAAGGCGTCTTTAAAACATATTTAATTACAATTAAACATAACATCACTGCTATTTCTTTATGCGACGGTCTTTCGCCTTACTTACTGTTATTAAATATATTTTTACAAGAGAGAAGTTGCTTCTTATTTGAACCACTTCGTGTCAGTATAGCTTTATCGTATGGGTCATGTAATAAGATGAATATAAAGACAGACAGAAGTCTTATAGTATAAAACAAGGTCGTTTTCTTCTGTCTGTCCTTATGTATATTTAAATCTTTATAACTACACAACCAATTTTCATGCGATTTTTATCATTATAATAGGGTGATTCAAGAGGATGGATTATGTATAATAATATACGCATAAATCCGAGTAAGATCGCGAGGCGTGGATATTATAATATGTAATCTTTTGTGGTTTTAAAAAAGCGCTGTCATTCATAGCTTCACCAAACTAGTAAATTAACATTTAACTAATGTTTTCCAGCTTTTACAGCTGTATAACAAGTAAAGTTTTTTTTTGCAATATGTCACCTGTAAGAATTAAATTTATTCCCTCGATTTTCTCGTCACTTGACCCAAACCCGCCAAGGACTTCGCACTGGCAGTAAAATAAGACCTAAAACGCCTTACTCATTACGACATTAATAATAAGACGCCGCTCGTACAAGACAAAATAATTCTTATGCCCCGGCGAATTGAGAATAAATTACAAACACGGCATATATCATGACGTCGAGAATTTAATTTCAAAGTTTTGAGGTTCATTTGAGGAAATTCGCGGCACGGGAATTGTATGTAAAGTGATGCGGGATAAAATAGATGTGTTACGACGTATGTGGATTCTGTAAAGTAATTGCTTTCTTCGTTGACGTGCCATTTGATTGTAATAATGTGGTGCACAGATATATAACGCATAGACTGATTGTCCCTCAATAAATCGGTCCGCCGTAAGTGAAAAAAAAGACAGTAAAAATGTATGTAGGTGCTAACAATACGTTCTTTTACTCGATGACATGCACACGAGCCCTCCTATAACTTTGCTGTTTTAAGAAATTTACTCTATGAATGTGAAAAAACATACGAATTTTAATGCGATGCTAATGCATCATTGATCGTCACCGATTACGGTGACAATGTTAGACAAAATTGTCTAGGTTGAAATAGCTTCACTTTGCGTGGTCATATTGCGGTGTTATATGTTATTATTCTATGATGTGTAATTTTAACTTACTTTTATCTAAAATTTCAATTTCATACATTTGTGTTATTTTTAGATAATATCGAACCCGAAAAAGCTTAACATAACGTGCTAAAATTAAATATCGGAGGTACATTTTTGAATAATTTAAGGCGTCTTTTTGAAAATTTCTATAACCTATCTACAATCGTGAAGAATCTTTTGGCACCTCATGATACAAATGAGTTCAATAGTTAAGCCTTTTTGGCTTTACTGTATTCGAGTATTAGTAATATTATAAGATCAGACAAACCTCATAGTTAAAAAAAAATTAAAACAACATGTAATGTCACAATATACTTTAATTAATTCAGTCACTTCCAAGTTGAAATTTACAATTACACTAATATTCGATTAACAAACAAAATAGTAATTCAACCTCCAGTAATGGAGTGGCACTTGAAAAAGAAGATTATTTTGTATTAACTTTTAACAATTATTAACTATATTCTCAACAATAATATTTTTATTCTATCAAGAATCAAATTAATTGAGTTAACACAAATTTAATACACCATGGAAACGTTCAACGACTTCTTGGAACGATTTCATACTTAGCTTTTGAATCGCGCAGATTAAAGAAACTCGGTTCAAAGTTCTTAACAGTGTACGAGCAAGATTTCAAGGTATATTCCCGTAAGAGATGTGCAAGAGTTGTTTTTATTTGAAGACGCGCGTATTTGGCCCCTGAAACATAGAACAGTTTTTGAGTAAGAAGTTCTTATCATAAACTATTAAAAAAAAAAATCAACCGAATCCATCCTTCAAATAAATTATCAAACTAAATATTATTTCTGGATTTTGACATAAAAAATTGACTCATAAAATATACATAATATTATATTTATCAAAACTTACCTATACAGATCCGATTTCCTTCCCCAAACGGAAGGTAGGCAAACTTTTTAATTTTAGCTATGTTATCAACTGAAAATCTTTCCGGATCAAAAATATGCGACCTTCTAAAATATTTTTCATCCATATGAAGTGCGTAAATTGGTATAACGACTATAGTGCCTTTGTCAATTTTCAAATTGGACGGTAAAATTGTATCTTTAGAACATTCTCGTTGCATCGAACCGATTGGTGGATATTTCCTAAGCGATTCCCTTATAACCATTTCCATATACGGTAGATCAAGTATGTCTTGATAGTTTAAGTCTTTTCGATTTTCAAACGCTTCGTTAATTTCTTTATGAACCGCTTGAAGGATAGCTGGATTGTTAGCCAGTTCCAATAGAATGAAATTCATAGCATTCGCAGATGTATCTACACCAGCAACAAAGAAGGAGAATGCTTGAGCAGCTAAAAATTCATCAGTCGGCACCATCTCGTAGCCAGTGACATTGTCTCTCATTTTCATATCTCGCTGCATTTCCAAACACGTGTCAATGAAATCTAGTGTCCTACTTGGAGACTGCTGACGTCGTTCCAACAAATTTCTTAGTAAATTCAGTACGATGTCTTTGTGGCTATCAAATAGCTGTAGATCAAGTAGATTGGAAAGTCTCGGAAATATACTACACAGGCCTATTTTTAGAGTAAATAACGCTGAGGTATCGGTTGAGTTCCAAGCGATCTTTAGCAGAGGCGATTCTATACTATTTTTCGATGTATCCAATCCAAATATGGACGCACTGATAGACGCCGATGTGTACGTATTAAGAACATCCAAAGGAGATTCTTTTGAAATCATATTCCGCAGACTACTTACAAAGTCGAGGGCGCATTGGTTGATCATTGTAAACATGTTTTTCAGTCTGCGGCTAGTGAATACGGGTGAAATTTTCTGCCTCACCAACCTCCAGGTTAGGTAATCATTTATAAGTAGTAGATTCTCAGCCAGTACATCTTTAGGATTCAAAACGTAACCGCGACTGTTAAAACTTTGGAAATCAGTTACCAAAACAGCTTTGATGTCTTCCAAGTTTTTTAGCACTAACACTGGTTTTAAACCAACGTACATACCAACGTGATTTGCATTAGGAAACTCATCGTATACCTTTTTATAAATTTCTGGCATCGAACATCTTCCTAATAAAAGACTCCATATCGAATTGCTTGCTTCCATAACGTTTCTTTTACTCCAATAATTTGAATTTTTAGTCCAATGTCTATAAATTAATATTAACACACACCAAAATATTATAAACATCAACATTATCGAAACGGCCAGCCGATGTTTTGGTAAAAAATTCCAAACTGATTCAAAACAGAAGTATTTGTGACAAAAACGT
This sequence comes from Eurema mandarina, assembly GCA_018238005.1. Classification (NCBI taxonomy): domain Eukaryota; kingdom Metazoa; phylum Arthropoda; class Insecta; order Lepidoptera; family Pieridae; genus Eurema; species Eurema mandarina. The sequence continues at coordinate 11,401 of DWAJ01002341.1, forward strand.
GTTAATTGAAAAGTACATTAGTAGCAAATGTTGGCGATTAATTAATTAGGTTTTTAATACTTTTAAATTGGAGAAACTAAATTAATTAAAAAAATAAGGTTAATTAGACATCGATAGATTCAAATTGTAATATCATTACACAGCATAAAACACTTTTTTCTCTCTGTCTCTATGTATGTTTAAATCTTTATAACTACGCTACTGATTGTATGCGGTTTTTAAATGGATATATTAATTTAAGAGAAAGGTTTATATGTATGACACGAAGCTGGGTCTGGTTACTAGTAATAAAAAAGGGATGTCTTCGCTAGAGTAAAGTGAAACACAGAAAAGAAATTTTGAATCTAAAGATATATAGATAAAAATTAAATCCTTAATGAGTTGTGACTATTAGTCACTGACTAAGTTTTCCATACTAGAAAAATATAATAATACTACGTGTAACTCCTCCTTCACAGAAATCCCAATCAACAGAAACATCAAATTATTATATTTTAGAACGTGGTGCTCTTTTGCATCTCAACATTTATTTCGGCGCAGTAAGCAACCAGCAACATATTCTAATGACTGTTTTTTCACATTTCTTTTTTTGTTGGAAATTAACTAATGTCTTTAATGAATCCGTTATCTAAATGTCCCTGCTCGTTTGAGACTAAATGGCATTCAGTGAGCATCTTATAAGCTGTCCTTAGTACCGTAGTAACTTAAAAAAACCGACTTCGTTCAAATTGGTTTATAACCGGCGGAGATATTGCGTATAAAAAGTTCATCTCCAATTTTCCACCCTTGGGGGTGAAATATTCTCTTCAAATTCGCATGAAACCACCCTTTTGATAATACCTATTCAATAAAAAAATTATCGTTCAAATTGGTTTATAATCGGCGGAGATATTGCGTATAAAACAGTTCATCCCCAATTTTCCACCCTTGGGGGTTGTTTTTTTATTATTTAATTTAAATAGGACCATCCTTGAGGTATTACCTATACGCCGAAAAAATATTTGTTCAAATCGGTTCATAATTGGCGGAGTTATCGCGTAAAAAACATAGAAAAATAAAAACATAGGAACGGGTCGAATTGAGAACCTCCTCCTTTTTTGAAGTCGGTTGAAAAGGTTAATGATTGTTCAGCAATAACATTACGTTTCAAAATCGTTACTTACTATATATAACCTAGTTGAATAAACATATATTTGACTTTGGTAGTTAAAAGCAAACGGATATACGTTTCACGTAGACACTAATGAAATCCCGGTACAATGGGACGGACCCTTTTCAGTCGCGACACATATTAGTTCCGCTTCTTTTGGAATTTGCTCAATTGTATCGACGTATTTTAAAGGTTTCCTGTGCATTGTTCATTTTACGCTACGCGTCAATCGTGTTTTCTAGTTATTTAAAGTCAGTTTTATTGTTTTTATCAGCAAAGGGGCAAATCAGCAGGAGAGCCACCTGATGGAAAGTGGCCATCGCCGCCCATGAAGTGCTTGACAGCTGTAGATTGGGTTGCCATCCTTTTATAAAGATACCTAATAATAAATAAAAAAATTGAGAATGGGAAATACATTAGTATACATACCGACAAACATTCACGTTTTAAAAATCGTCACATTACTCTATGTTAAAACATATCTCTAAAGAGATGCCATTCGCTTGAATCAGGTTCTCGACGTAGAACCACGTCATAACTATATTTTAAAAATAACCTATATTTTATTGATTTATCACATCCCCGAAGTCTTTAAAGCATTCTATTGAATTCAACGATCGTTGTAACCGCAGAAATTCGCATGTTAAATTTCTAGATACATATCTGCGGTGAAACTATTCGATTAGAACAGATTTATCTAGCACTAGCTGTGCCCACGACTTCGCTCGCGTAGAAAAGTGAATTTAGGCAGCTTGAAAATGCTTAACCCGCGCCAACTGTTCAGCAAGTTCAACGTGATTCTTTAAATTGCCATGACTTTTTTATTTATTAACCGATTGACATGAATTAAACACTAAATGTTAATTGAAGTTTACAACGATATAACATTGAAAACCCCATCTAGATAGCCGTTTCTGAGATTAGCGTGTACAAACAAACAGACAAACAGACAAAAATTCAAAAAAATAATTGTTTTGGGTTCTATTGCGTTAATAAAGGTCTCCTATAATATTTTTTCTCATATATCTTCCATGTACAGACAGCGACTCGTTACGTTTTTATTATATGTATAGCATTTAGCTAGTAAATTTTGTACGTACAGTTTGTATAGAATGGAATAAAGCTTTGTCCTCGATAAAAATCGGCTTTGATAGTGCTTACTGCGCGTTGGTTTAAAATTATGATGATGTGAACGAAAAAAAAATTATTTTCACATATAAAATAAAATATCTGAAAATATACTTCTAGTAGAAATTTTTGAATGAATCTTTAGCTAAACAAAATACAGCCTCTGTCGCTTAGATTTGATCTAGAAATCTAAAGATTAAAAACAAAAAAAACAGCAATCATTGAGACAATCTAACATATCAGTATCCATTTAATCAACATACCTATCGGTACACATTTAAGCAATATTATATAAATGAATGATCGCATTTTCCCGTATTACAAATTTTATGATTACATCAAATACTTAGAACCATATGTAAAACATTCAAAGTTCGGAACTTAAGTAGAACTGTAATGCACTTAGTACGTGCAGTGGTAATGTTGGCAGGCTCCCAGGGTGCTGCTTAAACTTAAGTGACTGTCTTACTTAGACTCATACAATTTATGTCCCATTTTAACATACAAATGTTTTATGGCTTGGGGATTATGCTATATTTGTTATATTTGTAAGGATTATCTGAAGTATTAGATGACATGTCGTTAATCTACCCGCCTAACGAAAATGAGTGAGCCAACAAAATCTCTTCAGAGATGTCTTCTTTTCTTGTTGTAAGAGCTCTAAAGCTGGGAACTATAAGCTTCTCGAGCTCTTCCACTTACTACAAGAAAAGATGACATCTCCTCCTCGATCTAGACTGTACTCCCACTTGTACCCGAAAAGTTGGCAAAGGGTCGCCTTGAAAAGGTAGTGTGCCTACCTAAAGATAGCATTCCTACTATCATTTGAAAAATCTTTCGTTTACAGGCTTGGATTTGAAGTTATATATACCAGATTTACTACATCGAATAACTATTCGTGTTTGTAAAAAATATGTAAAAAATATAAGTAAATAAATAAAAAATATAATAATATTTTTCAGTTGCATCTAAATGAGCAATATAAAGACAAAATAAAAGAAAAAACATGTCACAGAATCACGAACTAACTTTATAATAAGTCATTAGAAATAATAGCTAAAAGCGAATTCATTTAAAAACGTTTTCACAATTCAACATCATGATTGCCTTGAAGCGACGCCACGTTCCTCAGAGACATTCATTTTATGAGAAATTTTTACGAAATATCCTTTAAATAAACTAATCCGACATGGCAACGTCCGGTGCTAAGGCTTATTATAATATAACGTTTAGTAATTTTATAATATGTCACGTAACCTTAAGAAATCCCATCACGAAGAAATGGTAATCAAATGATTTTATTACTACATGATATGTATGCACGTTTGCGGAGAAACGAGATATACCTAAACGCCAAAGCTACTGTACCCACCCATTATAACGAAATTTAGTAAACAGGTTGTTTAGAGCCTGATAAAGGACAAAGGCTACTTTATAATAGGAGGAAAGGGTTGTAAGGTGGGTTAATGGGGCCTCAAAGTTTATATTAAAGTCCACATTAGTAAAAACAAAGTCATAAAATATTAAAATTAACGTATCTTTTGATATAATGAGTTGTAAATTTTAATAACTGTGTAAGAAAAATTCATGCAAACATTCCTGCAAAAAGGTTTCATTTATGTCCTTGCATTGTAAAAAAGAACGCCACACTTTCCCTTTGAACACTCCTGCGCTTATTGCGTAGTTCGTCAAACGCCTCGTCTAAACGCGGTTCACTCGCTCGTGATAATCACGCCTAAGATCCCTTGACGCCGGCCTGAAAGGTCCTCATTTCCTACTGAAGCCTTTGTTACCTTTGAAGTCGCGTCTTATCTAACTTAATGAACTCATATAACTCATATGAGACAAGCCTATTGTATGCTGTATGTTGTATGTCATTGGCGGTGAAGTATAATGTTATTTGTATCTTTGAATCGTATAGAAATATTTGTTAGTCGCACCGTAATACAAGAACTATTTAATGGTTAGCGCTTTGCTAGTTTTGTTTCATCTGTGAAATCAGAATGACTATAATTTAGTATCTTTTTACTATTTGATAGACATATTTTGACGGTTAAAATTATAAGTACATTTTGTTACCAGAAGAAGTCGAAAAGTTTAAAATTGGATTGGACATCGAATTAACTTTTAAAATTTAAAATCATTCCTTTATTAAATTACTAGCGGACCAGACAGAATTTCGTCGTAAAAACCATACTTTGAGCTTTAGTGAACATTAAAAAAAAGTATTTGCCAAATTGGTCCATTAGTTGAACTATGCACTTACCAAGACATTTTGCGATTCATTTATGTATTATAGATATTTTCTGTATTTTTATACGGGTTTCAGTCAACTCAATCACCCGACCTGACAGCGAACTTGGAAAAAAACTTCACAAACAACGAAATAACTATACAGAGGTCACAAAATGATTTATTTTAGCCTTTGAGCGCGATTCAGATGCAAATTATCCGGCATAGCATTCAGTTCCGAGGACAATAGGTGAATGGGATCTTTGAAATGAAAACTTGGGGTCAGGGCGGGATTTCGTGTTTAAAGGCTTACAATAATTCTAGAATTATATTACCTTTGTAATTCGGGGTCTTTTGTGTGGTACGTTCTGCCATGTGTGATCCTTGAAACTGTTTCGTATGTACTACAAAAGTAAATTTAACATTTGAAGTTTAAATTATTCTTATCACTGATATATTGTAGGTATTGGTTGAATGTATTTCCTTTATTTTAAAATAACTAATTATAGGATTCTTGTACTTTTAAATGTTATATTATACCTAATTATATCTTAGTAAAGAAATTTCGTTCCAAATAATTATACCCATTAAAAGCCAGTACACTCTAAGATATAGGTATATTAGTTTTAATTTATAGAATGTAGTCTCAGGTTCTACACAAAATAGGTCGAAATATACAGATAGCGCTTTAGTTTTACAACAAAATCCAAGTATTACTAACGTAACAATTGATTTAAAAAATCCTAAGCAAAAAACAATGGCACGAATTCTCTTCAATGTAATTTGAAGGATTCAACGGCTTAAATTGAGTGTCACCTTATCGAGTGTAAGAAAAACGTCGTTCATCGAACCATTAAATATAAAATATAGGAAAATACAATTTTATTGGATCAAGGAAGTACTTTCTTGCTACGGTATTTTTCTTGTTTCAAGAATTTTGTCACCCATTATGTCAATGCTGTAAAGTTGTTTAAAAAAAACGTTTCAGTATGACGTAGCGAATGGCTTGTACATTTTATATAGACTCACAATTTATAATAATAGTAGAAATAATGAATGTAATACAAAAATAGTAAACAATTTTTTTTAATTAACCACCAATAAATATAAAGTATATTTAAAAAAATTCAGACGAGATCTTATTACGTCGCGTCGTGTAATACTTATAGGTACATTTCTTCAAGGGCCCCAAAACATTGAGTCTAAATCCGCGTTGGGGTTAAAATATTTTTAGATACTTTCAAAAGGCTTGCCGACTGATGAATGCATCTGAGGAGCTCTTTAAAGAATATATTGTGTTTTATAGACGCTTAAACTGGAGGATAGTAAAAAAATCGATTGTTCTTGAAGGATCTAGAAGCTTCCCATCACGATAAGAAGCTCTCTTCTATATTATGTATAAATATTCATAGTATTTCTAATACTAAAATTAGCTGTGCCGCACGGTTTTTTACCCGTGCAGTTCCCGTTATCAAAGCAATACCGGTATATAAAGTATCCTATATATTAATCCAGAACCTATTTACATACCAAAATTCAACTAAATCGGTCCAGCAGTTTTTACGTGAAAGAACAATAAACATACATGTATACATTCCCACAAAATTTCATATTTATAATATTAGTATACGTTTAGTTGGTCAATGGTGTTAAACCGATTTGGAGATTCTGCTTGCTCGGGGTACCACGATACTAGAGGAAATGGGCGTGAAGTAGTACCTAATTAAGAAGTTTTAAGAAAACTTTTTCGTTTTTCGAAGGTCCAATTCAACGGTCAAACTCACAATATGGAGTAAATTATATACAAAACGTATAAAACTATTACAACTACAAAATTGAAATAATATTAAAATTTCATTTCAAGTAGGGGCATTCCACGCCAAGCGGACAGGTAAAAAAGGTCGATTCTTTCGATTTCAATAATATTTTAGTATGTTATACCTATATAGGTCCTCGACTTAGTCAATCAATATTTTTACTCTGTGGTATATAGTTATTGATTTAGAGCCTAATGAAGTTTTGAGTCTACAGCAGGAATGCACTATTTGCAGTCCCAAAAAACGTTATTTAAAATGTAAAAACAATA
>DWAJ01002342.1:0-17992 GCA_018238005.1 Eurema mandarina
AATAAACATAGGATCAATTAAAAAAGAAAAAAATGCATTTTCTTTCCACAAGGAATACATATTTTTATTTAGTATATAGAAATGATTGAAAAGTTCTTTTATAATTTAGAAGTCCCGCTCATCTGTAATCTGCAGTGAAACAGGTGTGCGCAGTGGCGTAGAAATTAATAGAAATTTCTACTGAAGATGAAATAATTATTCATATTTTCATTCTTTCGAAAAATTGCATAAGATTTCATTAATAAATAATAATTTTATTTAATATCTCATTACACATTACCAACTTGTTAAATATTTATTATTATATTTTATAAATTACAGATGTTGCTTATATGTAATTATTACGTAATAAATTTGTTGCGTTATGTTTCCCTCTCTTTCAATACATCCGACGTCTTTGGCTCGCTTTAAGCGACTGCCGACTGGTTTAAGACCGTTCACTGTTGTTTTTTGATTAAATGTCTTCTTATAGTTATACGTTTGTAAATAGCGGATTGTAAGTGTGTGCGTCAAGCAAGCGTTCTTGATGCACACATACTCACATTCCGAAGGTGCGAAATGTATGTATGCGTTAGAACGGCCACCTCTTGAATGATCTCATTCAAGGTATCGCGTGTGCGTATAGCACACATTCGCACATTCCGACGGCAGCTAGTTTTTGCAATTACACGGAGCTGACAAAAATTTTTGAACGCGATTTAGACGGCGAATCTAGCCAAGTGTAATTGAGCCTTTAGCTAGACTGGCCGGCGCGCTTCGCAATATTTATATACAGTTACTATGTTGATATCTGTACGGAGAGATTTTAATCATTATTAGCAGGCATGTTTCTCGTAACGCTATTGTTGTGAACGTTTTGATTATTAAATGACACAGTGCTATTTGAAAGTTTTAATATTATTGAATACCTAAAAGAAATTTTAGAACGATTTATTTAGGGAGGCATGTTTCTCGTATTGGTTTGAAGTACCAATTGAGTATGACGAGTTATTTCGTGTTCTTTATTAATATAATTGTAGCTTAACCATAAATAATAAATGCCTAAATATGAACTTATAGACGTTTAGGTACGATTTTCGACTGGATGAAAAACAGATTAGATAAATAAATAACAAAACAAACAGCACAAAGGAAAAAAACGGTACAAAAGGCGGTCTTATTACTAGGTCTCAGATTGTCTGAAAGAGATCACCTCTTTCAGACAATCTGAGACCCATAAAGAGAGTACATATTAGTTGTTCAACTATCAAAAACAGTTTCAATTTCACGTTTTATCGCGACAAGCCGTTCTCATGTGTGGGCGTTCATTATAACCAAAATACATTGATACCATAACAACCCTACTGCTAAAACAATACGGGTTAAATTCCCTTGACACTTAAAAAATTTCCACTTTGATGTCAGCGAGAGTTTTATCTCTCACCTATAAACGAATTTCACTTTCATTGAAGATATTTGTTAATTGTTTATTGATATGTTACCGTAAAATTGTAATCTGTCGGATGATTGTGAACCGTAACACTGATTAAAGTTTAACGGTAGATTATATGCAATGTCTTCATAGCGCATAAACGCTGCATCAGAGCCATGGCATAAAGGGTGATGAATCGTGTCGACCTGTTTTTAAAAAGATGGGTCTGTTGACCTTATGCTCGCTGTATTTGTTTGATATATGTAAATTTGTACGTAGACATAAGGAATTATTCAAAAAAGCTCACGAAGTCAACACCAGAACACAAAGAGACCCTAATAAACTTCTTATAAAAGTATATAATAGTATATGTGTGTAAGCGTTTACAACAAGATACCAATAAATTTAAAACAAAACCCGACAATATATTTTTGACAAAACTTTATAAATAGCTGACTAATAAATGTTTTTATTGTATAAAGGAATTTTTTGACAATTAATAAAATCGAGGACATAATAATGTATTTCTGATAAAATATAATTTTTGCATGCTGTATGAAATGCGGCTAAACATGGTACATGTTTATATGCAAATAAATATTTATGATTTATAATCTATCGAATAGCAAATGTTAACTTACACACTGTCCCGTGTTAATTGTCAACTGTTCTAAGGTTGTAACTGATTGATCAGTCTTACAATTATCCGTATTATGATCGATACGAATACTATTTGATATTTTACAATCTAACGCGTTAGATTATAATTAAATGGAACTTACAATTTTAAATTATCATAAACTGTAAACACCACTACTGGTTCTAGTCTACATTAATATATAAAGCTGAAGAGTTTGTTTGTTTGTATTGTTGACGCGCTAATCTCAGGAACTACTCGTTCGAATTGAAAAATTATTTTTTTATTGAATAGACAATTTATCTAGGAAGGCTTTAGGCTACATAACATCATGCTGCGACTAATAGGAGCGAAGAAATAATGGTAAAACAAATCAACGGGGACGAAGTCGCGAGCAACAGCTAGTATAAGTATAGCCAAAGTCGCATTCTTCTTCATTTGTCCCTATTACTGTTTGCTTACTCGTACATCTTCAACGCAACCGATTTTCCTGCGTTCTTTATTAGATAAAGTAATTCTAAGAGGAAAGTTTACATACACCTTGAATTATCAACATAAAACATGAACAAATGCAGGTAAAGCCGCGGGTTACAGCTGGTTTGAGGTATTATAAAACTCTTACATTCGAAAAGCTTGTATTTCCTTTCAAGACTAGAGGTTACGTAATATTTCTAAGGCAGTGGGTCAGCAGGTTATGTTTGCTTACGTTCATTTGATAGCGATGCTGATTTTTAATATTTATTTTTTTTCACCTAATAATAGTATAAAGATGCCATTTGTGAATGTGAACGCTTACCTCTCGAACTGCTTGTCCGGTTTTGATGATATATAAACACGAGATAAGCCTCTTATCGCTATACATTCTGAGTACTGCAAAACGCCTGCTTAATGAGCTATGTTTGTTAATCTACGTCCTCTTACTCCTCTAGTTACTAATACTTTTATGGCACCTGTAACACAGCTCTCAGCTACTATGTGTGCCATCAACCCTCAATTAAAATATTCTGTATGAATCTAATATAATTTCTATATATATTTTGTATGTGTAAAATTAAATTAAACGCATACTTAATCTTCTTATTCCTTCCGTACCAACGAATCCATACTTCAAGAACTCGGCATCACACAGCGTCTATCTTCTTTAGTACAATCGCGTATTCTCACCTTTTTTGGCCACGTATGTCGTCGAGGAGAGGTGGCTATTGAGCGACTTGTGGCTCATGGGAGGGTTGAGGGTTCCAGGCCACGAGGAAGGTCGCCTATGAGATGGACGGACCAAATCAGAGCGGCAGTATCTCAAACGTCCGACGTGACACCCAGACCCCAGAAAAATAGAAATGTAAAATTCTATGAATGACGAATTAGACCTACGCGGGTAAAACCAGAGGTACTGCTAGTAAGTAATAAATCATTTGATCGTTTTAATAGAATTTCCATATAAATATTGAATAGGCTTACCAATAGGTAATTCTCATTAAGAGCCGATAAGTCGGAAGAGTAATGAAGTGCCGACTCAGGTAAATTGTTTACGCCGACAATTAGATGATACAACGACTTATATTCACTGGATGTTTGAAAGGAAAAATAATAAAAGAAAATTAAGAGGTGTCATCTATACATATAATAAAAACGTAACGAGTCGCTGTCTGTACATGGAAGATATATGAGAAAAAAAATTATAGGAGATCTTTTTTAACGCAATAGAACTCAAAACAATGAGTTTTGGAATTTTTGTCTGTTTGTTTCTGCACGCTAATCGCAGAAACGGCTTATCCTATCTAGATGGGGTTTTCAATGATTTATTGAGGTAAGCTTCACTTAACATTTAGTGCTTAATTCATGTCAATCGGTTGATAAATAAAAACTTATGGCAATTTAAAGAATCACGTTGAACTTTCCGAACGTTTATTGGCGCGGGTTAGGCATTTTCAAAAATGCTGCCCAAACTCACTTTTCTACGCGGGCAAAGTCGCGGGCACAGCTAGTTTACTATATATTTGACGACCGCTTGGTACTGGTAGCGCAACTACTTTCTACGCGAAGGGTCGTGGGTTCGATCCCCACACCAGACAAATATATTTGTAATTTACATTTGTTTTTTCTGGGGTCTGAGTGTTGCTATGTATTGTATGTTGTGTACTAGATAACGGATACATTACATATACATACTTTTCATTTGTAAATACATACACATAAACACCCAGAACCAAGAAAGATACAAAAGTTAATTGCAAATATATTTTTCCGGTGTGGGTATCAAAGCCACGACCTTTGGCGCAAAAGACAGTTGCTATATATATACCACTGCGCCAAGCGGTCGTCAAATTATTACGTAATATCTTTTTTCTTTTTATGAATCAAAACTAAACAAAAAAGGCTCTTCCTGTAACTTTATTACTCGGTATAAGTCATTTCCTCCGAATAAATGAAGGTTCTTTATCATTTCCGCGCCAAATAAAAATATGGGCTGTTCATTTATAACAACAAATTGATTCTATTATTAATGGTATACGCGTTTATGTGATATGACATAACGTTCCATAGATTTACCGTTAATTCTGATTAATAATGAGTTTTGGATTTGTGTTTTTAACATGACTTACTTTTTACGAGTTTATTTGTTTTTATATTCAATCGTAGCACCTGAATTGCTGAGCAGATTTAAATAAATTTGGTACATATACTTTATATTTTTTAACAAAAATAAACCGACTTCAAACTAAAAAGCATAAAATAAATTTGCTTCGCACAAAGTAAAACATATTATATTCTTTTAGTATTTTAAATAAATGATTAAATAGTCATTTCATAAATTCATTTTTAAAGTCGATACCAAGTAAATACAGCAATAATAATACAATATCGATATTATCGACTTATAAATTATGAAACCGGTTTACGGTCAATAGGAAACCTCCTCCACTTTTTGAAGTCGGTTAAAAAACAAACAAAATTAAAACATTACCAAGCTAGTTTACATAGTTTCAACAACGAGAAACACTCACAATACTGCGAGTTTTGTACAGCTAGTAATTGTGAGCGTTTAGAACAGAATTGTTTGAGAGTAGGAGTTAATTATGTGAAGGCTTTTGTTTTTTAAGGCCGCGTAAAATGCGACATTACAGCCACTGGTTACTTTTACTACTATTTTTTTAGTATGGAAGTTATTTTTAAACTTTAACTAGAGGCCGACGCGATTTAGTACTGTACGTATCTAGGTTACTGTATCCAATCTATTGCTAATATATAGAGCTGAAGAGTTTGTTTGTTTGTTTCAACGCGCTAATCTCAGGAAGAACTGGTTCGAATTGAAAAATTATTTTTGAATTGAATAGACAATTTATCGAGGAAGGCTTTAGGCTACATAACATCACGCTGCGACTAATAGGAGCGAAGATATAATGGAAAATGTGGAAAAACGGGGAAAATTATTCATCTTTGAGGGCTTCCTTTGCGTGCGCCGCGAAAACGGTGCAAGATACCAAAAAATATGAATGAAAGAATTATTCCTCTTTAAATGATCTAAAAAAAAGTTCGCGACAGTATATGTCTATCTTCTAAGATTGACACACTATAACATGATAATAGAAATAAATCAGACGGGGACGACGTCGCGAGCAACAGCTAGTAAAATATAAATGTGTGGTACACCTAGTCTTATTTGCCATACTAACTAATTCTGTTCCCTTAGTGATATTATCCTAACGAAGGCGTCGCTTTCTTTTCTGTTTGTACGGCTTATTAAAACGAATTGTCGTATATTCCTAAAGACTGCAGCAATTAATAAAAGAAATAGATCTGACGGGGACGAACTTTGCGAGGAACTGCTAGTGATAAATGCCGTGGTTGTCTACTTCGACGACAAAAGAAGTGAGATCTAAATGAGTGCCAACTTCCATGATCCATGGCATGGTAACAGTATAACATATTGACGACCGTTTGGCGCAATGGTAGCACAACTGCTTTCTGCGCGAAGGGTCGTGGGTTCGATTCCCACACCGGAAAAATATATTTGTAATTTACATATGTTTTTTTCTGGGATCTGGGTGTTGCTATGTATTGTATGTATGTATTTAAAAAGAATAGTATGTATATGTCATTTATTCCGTTATCTAGTTGCCATAACACAAGCTTCTGCTTAGCTTGGAACTAGATGGCGCTGTCTATAAATCTCCTGAAAATATTTGTTTATTTTTAACTTAATAATTTCTTGTTACATAATAATTGTAGCCTGAGGTCTGTCTTGGCTGGTTTTCATATATGACTGAGTCGTATCGGCGAAAGGTAGTACCACTCTTCTACAAAAAACGTCAAGTAGGCATATCTTCACCGATGTCATTACGTTCAGTTGGGTAGTTGGTAGCACTGGAGACCTACTTTTCCCTTCCCTTGTTCTCAATTCCCTTTTTACAAATTCTCTCTCCCCTTTTTTCCCTATTTTAAGCCTTTTTTTAAGCTTTAATTTTTTCGAATGTTTTTGTTTTTTTAGTATTTTTAAGGCTTACGATAAGACAAACCTACAGCTCCATTGCTCACCATCACATAAAAAAGAAACAACCAGTCCAGTAGTTTGCGCAAAAGACAGACAGATAGACAAAATTACCTCCAGATTTATAATATAAGCTGAGATTCGCGTCTGAAGCAAGATTTCAAGACGTGACTGGATTCCTATAAAGTTGAGCAAACTGAAGTTGGAATCGAATATTGACGGAATGGAACGCAGATGTTGCATGAGTAAACTTGGACTTGTCGGTATATGGAACTTTGTTATACATTGCGTAGCAAGTTGGATGTATAGCTATTAAATTATATTTACGTCGAATATGAATAGCAATGTATAGTAAATACATGTGTTTTTGTATAAATTATTATTTTGAATGGAACGTAGGAAATGTCTGTCTAATCTTTTAATTAGTGGCTTACTAATCTTTGTAATACATTGCTTAGTGTGTTGGATGCATTGCTATTTAAATTAGAATATGAATAGCAATGTATAATAAACATAATGTTATTTGTCTTATATTATCTATGAGTAGTTATTTTGAAATTTGTAGCATATTAACTAAATGAAACGTAGAAAAAAGTCTGAGTAATGTATAACTTAGTGGCTTATAAAACTTTGTTATACATTTCGTGCATTAAGAAAGTAGAATATGATAAGCAATGTATAACAAATATTATGTATCTTATTTTATGTATAAATTCTTCTTTTAAAATGTGTAGACTATTAACGGAAAATGGCTGACTAATCTTTCACTAAGAATAATTAAACTTTGACATACATTGCGTAGTTAGTTAAAAAATTGCTTCTTAAATTAGAATATGACAAGCAATGTATTATAAATATAATTGTAAGTTAAAATCAGAATTTCACCTATTTCGAATAACGAAATGCAACACATTAGATGTTGCCTGAGTAAATTCAGACTTACTTCGGGCATATGAAACTTCATTATACATTGTGTAGTTGGTTCTATAGGATGTATTATATTATATATGTACTTAAATTAGTAGGTGCTGAGCAATGTATTATGTAGCACTTAGAACATTCTGGAATGCGTTCGTCTGTTTGTCGTAACACCGGACTCTCTGATAATTACTCCGTAAGAAATGCTTTATAAAATAATCCTACTTAAGTTGCCTTTGATTGTAAAATATCTTGAGTAGAATAATTATGTATTTAATATCATAAATTGGGATAGTAATTGAGGATTAAAGTATATTTGTTGCACTTTCACGCAAAACTTTAAGAATGTTTTTTGATGAAAATTCATTGAAGATGAATTTTTGGTACATTAGATCTAAGCTTTTTCACAGTTCAAGAACATTCTAGAACATTCCCGAATGCCTTACTAGTGTCGAAACCCCGCATGACTGAGATTTATACACAAACAATTATCCGAATAAGGTGGTAAACTGTGTTAAATATATCAAAAATACACAAGACTTCATAACAAACGAACATTCTAGAAAATTCCAGAACGCATTAGTCAGGTCTCCAAACCCCGTCACATCCTGAAATATATTCGCAAACTAGTGACCAGCCCCGGCTTCCCACTCATCTATTATACTCATAAACCTTCTACTTGAATCATCAATTTATCCATTTAAAAATCGCATGGAATCTATTGACCGCCTGGCGCAGTGGTAGCACACAACTGCTTTCTGCGCGAAGGGTCGTGGGTTCGATCTCCACATCGGAAAAATATATTTGTAATTTACATTTGTATTTTTCTGGGGTCTGGGTGTTGTCATGTGTTTTATGACAAAAGAAAAATATGTATATGTAATTTATTTCGTCATCTAGTTACCATAACACAAGCTTCAACTTAGCTTGTAACTAGATGGCGCTGTGTATAAATGTTATAAAAATATTTATTTATATTTCCTCTCATTCAAAAATGATATACTTACAAACTCTTCGCTATAGAATACTACAGAAGTTATTCACTGAATCTCATAACATTTAATTATACACGTACGAATCAGGGCGACAAACACTGATTAAAATCTCAGATAAGCGAGTTACAAGAATTACATCTTCCGTCGTTTGTGTAACAGCGAAGAACATTCCTAAGAATATGTCAGTAAGTTAAACTTAAGTGCGTTTGCTATGGGCCAGTTGTTGGACCATTAATGACTCGACTGCTCTATACTAGTGCATATCTAATCTATTTAGTAGGAAATTAGCTTATAGGTATATAGGGATATCTAAAAAAATAAAAGGATAAACTGACTGACTCACTGACATATCAACGCACAGCCTAAGCGGCTAAACGTAGGCACTTGAAATGTGGAAGAGACGTAGCTTGGGTACCGTAGAGATGCACTAAAGAAGGAATTCTCAAAATTCCTACGGGAATAGGAATGAGGCGGGTAAAACCGCAGGGAAAAATGTGTTGTGTAAGTAGTTTTTTAGCTAACTATGCCAGAAACACTTACATTATTCCTTAATATTATAAGTTACTTCCTTAATACTTCGTTACTTCCTTAATATTATAAGTATCTGACAACCTTTGTCGGACCAGCCGGGTCGGATCGCTTGTTAAGGATAAATACCAAAAAAATTACTGGTGCAAAATTTTTAAAGCGACATAGTAACTAGCACCAGTAATTGCTATAGCATGCTAGTTAAGAAAGCAAGTGAATGTAACATAGCCTCAAAGAGACTCCTTGGTATTATTTACAAAGGTTTGTTGAAGTTTCAGCGTTCTCTTATGAAAATCTTCATTAAAGCGAGAATAAAGATGGTCTGTATACCGCTGTTCAAAGTTTGCAGTCATTCTAATGGATTCCAATGCGTTGAAATAAATGTTCATTGCAAATTTCTCGAACGATCTTTAGTTTTATAAGTATGGTGTGGTGTTTTTTAATGGTATAGGATATTTTTTTTTGAAAGTTTATTTTTTTATGTGGTCGACATATGGGGTATGATGATTTATAATTAATGTAATCAGGAGGGTGAGTTTTTTTAATATTTGGGTTTTGAGGGTATTTATTATTAAACCATTATTAAAACTTGTTTATAAATAATTATAAGGTATCTATAAATATTTTAACTGAAACGTGACTAAAGATACTTTGGTTAACTTACAAGAAAAGATACACTATAAAACATAAGAAGTGTAAATGTTAGAATACAAAATATAAAAACATAAAAATAATTTTATTATAGTTTATAACAAAGCTTTATTTTGTCTGTTCCCAATAACATTATATTAAATAGATATGTTATAAGCGAAAAATTTTGAAGATGCAAAAACATCCTAATTAGGACGTTTCACCTTTAGGTGATTGGTTGCCGATGCATTCAAGCGCAACTGACAAAACTATCTCTTTTTTTCTTTTTGAGTTTATCATTTATCTCTTTTGTATCGTTTTGACTTGTATGTATGTGTGCTGCCGCTGCAGTGCGGAACACTTTTTCCGGTAGATTTGTATGGGTATCTATATATATAAAAGAAAGTCGTGTTAGTTACACCACTTATAACTCAAGAACGGCAGAACAGATTTGGGTGAAAATTGTTAGGGAGGTAACTTAGAGCCAGGAGACGGACATAGGCTACTTTTTTTACTGGAAAAAAGGGTTTTTAGGGGGGGAAGAGTCGGTCAAAGTTTATATGAAAGTCCACGTGGACGGAGTCGCGGGCAACAGCTAGTTACATATATACTACATAGTACCATTGTGTGTCCCTATTTACCCGATTTCCATGTGTTTTTTTAGAGAAAGTGATTCAAGACAAAGTCATACATAAATGCGAGTAAAATCGCGAGGCATTGCTAGTAGTAATAAGAATTCACAGCTATTAATAAACATTAAACGTAAAAAAAAACGAAACATCTAACAGCTAGCAATATGCGACTCTGAACCATCAAAGCGGGTAGCTTTAATTAAACTTGATTAAGTTATTATTAAAGCCTTAAAGGCTGTTTGAACCTTGGTCAAAGGAAGTCTCCTTCCTGTATGAATATGTTGCTAGTCTTTTTATTTTAATGTAGGTCATGGATACGGCAAATAGTTGATTTATAATTAACTTAAAAAAACCGACTTCATGATAATTGATAATACCTATTCAACAAAAAAAGAATCGTTCAATTTGGTTCATAATCGGGGGAGATATTGCATATAAAAAAGTTCATCCCCAATATTCCACCCTTGGGGGTTTGTTTTTTTATTATTAAATTTAAAATGGGACCACCCTTGAGGTATTACCTATAAGCCGAAAAAAGATTTATTCAAATCGGTTCATAATTAGCGGAGTTACCGCGTAACAAACCTAGAAAAAAAACGTACGGGTCGAATTGAGAACCTTCTCCTTTTTGAAGTCGGTTGAAAATATTTTGTTTGTATATTCAAATTCAAATACATATATCCCTTATCTCTTTATTCAACTAGGCTACATATAGTAACACTTATATCGTCATGGTATTACAATTATATAATTACAGATCTCTAAAACTAATATTGTAAAGGCGAAAGTCAATTTGTGTATATATAATGCTTTCACGTTAAAATCCCTGTTGCGATATTGATGAAATTTATTGCATAGATATGGGTGATCGTAATTTTTCTATATGTGTAATCAATAATAATATTGTTAAATGTTTACATAAAATTAGATATAGTTCCCGTTCCCGGGGTAACACCGGGATATAAAGTTTATTTTGTGTTAATATAGTATCTAATCTACCTGCATGCCGAATTTCAGCCAAATCTATTTAGTAGTTTTTATGTGACGGAGCAACAAACATCCAAACACAAGCTTTAATTTTTATAATATTAGTAAGATATAATTATGATATATTATCAAAGTAGCTGTTGCCCGCGACTCCGTCCGCGTGGACTTTTATATAAACTTTAACCCCCCTTTCCCCCTTATAACCCTTTTTCCAGTTAAAAAGTAGCCTTTGTTTTATCTCAGGCTCTAGATCACGTGTGTACTAAATTTCATTACAATCGGTTCAGCGGTTATGCCGTGAAAGCGTAAAATTATAACAACTCCCAAAAAGTTTCAACCCCTCGCGCAACTTTTTGGGAGTTGTTTTAAAAATAAAGTAGTCTATGTCCTTCCCCAGGCTCTAGAGTCCAAATTTCGTTCTAATCGGTTCAGTAGTTTGAGCGTGATGGAAAGACAGACAGATAGACAGACAGATTTACTTTCGAATTTATAATAGTATGGATTATATAACTTATACAGAAACCGTTAGTGTATTACAAATTTTCTTTCAAAGAAAAATGGTACATGTATTCTTTAAGCACAATTCTTTATATGAGACAAAAATAGTCCAAAAAACCGTCACAAGAAAGAACATTTAATAAAAATATTCCTTCTTCCCAGTTTTTATAAGAACGAGTAAAATCCTCGAAAATAGGCCTTTAGGGATATTAATATCATTGAAATATCATTAGGTCTCTCCTTTTGTTAATATTTAATTTCGATTATTCTTTTACAGTTTTTGTTTCCTACAATGTATGTTTTTATAATGCAAAGTAGGTTTATTAATATTTAGGAAAAGTGTTTTAAGGGAAATGTTAAAGTTACCGAGATTTTTGTTATTCTTTTACGGAAACGGTTGGACCGATTTTGTTAAAATTTGGGATGTAGATAGATGATACTCTGGTTTCTAACATAGGGTATTTTGTATAATTGTTTATACAACTATAAGTGTATATACTGTATAACTTGGAGATCATTCTTTTTCTTTCTCGCACCTTATATATATGGTTAATTTTTTCGGCCTATCTCAAACATTCATTTGTAATAGAATATAATACATTACCTATATATCAATGATTATAACATTTTATTCTTCAACACCCATACACGTGTTCTAGACATCAAATCAAATCAAAACACATATTATAAATGCGAAAGTAACTCTGTCTGTCTGTCTATCCATTATGCTAAAACTACTGAACCAATTAGAACGAAATTTGGTACAAAGATATTCTAAAGCCTGGGGAAGGACATAGGCTAGTTATTTTTAAATCAACCCCCAAAAGGTTGCGCGAGGGATTGAAACTTTTTATAATTTTACGCTTTCACGGCCACACCGCTGACTGATTGTAATGAAATTTGGTACACAGATGGTCTAGAGCCTAGAGATAAAACATAGGCTACTTTTTTACTGGTACAGTGAGGTTATAAGGGACGGAGTCGAGGGCAACAGCTAGCGATAATTAAATAGAAAAATAAATTCCTGAAGTATTGTTCGACCGATCGGAACTTACTTCATAAAAAACTTTCAGAAGAATTTCAAGACCCAATTACGGAAGGTTCCTTGTTACGACTAATTACCTTTATGTTCTGTTAAACATGTGACTCTGCTTGTTTTTAATATCAGTAAATAATAGAGGAACAGGTATAAAAGCTGATTCGAAATCTTTAACGCATGACAGTTGTCTAATGTCTATATAATAGACTAGCTGTGTCCCGCGGTTTTACCTGCGTAATTCCCGTTCCCGGGGCAATACCGGGATGTAAGCTATCCCATCTTTTAAGTTGGATCAAACTGCACATGGTGTGCAAATTTTATTATAATCGGTTAAGTGGTTTAGGAGACCATTGAGGACAAACATTGTGACACGAGATTTATTACTATTAAGTACTAAATATTAAGATTTTATACATTGATATGTGGTATATTAAACTTGGTATACATTAATACTTTTAAGCCTATCTTGCAATAGTTCCAATAAATACTTAAAAACTAACAGACATTAAAAAAAAACTTTAAAGCTACCAAACCGATGTTATTGTGCGTAATTTTTCATCAGATAGAGTTATTCAAAAAATGTTTATGTGTACAATAAACATAAATGTGTTTAAAATCGTGGAGCCCAGTTATCTGCCTGATTGACGCCTTTTTTAAAGTGGGGAAATCCTCATAGGATACCCATGGACCTCTGGGAAGGACCACGGGTTATGTCGGACTTCTGCCGACCAAAACTACACTGTTCTGCCACAGCGAGTGGGCGCCCGATTCACGCCTGCTTTTTTATAACTAATAAAAAAAATAAGTATTTTATCTAAATCTCGTCTGATAGATGATTCCACAAATTAGTGGTGCGTAGCAAAAAGTTTATTTAAAAGCAGATCGATTCCGATTTAAATGTATTCCCGTTTACATTTTCAGCCAAAAACTCTATATACATGGTACAACAAAGTCCTCGCCAGTTAAAACTCGGAAACAGCTATTCCAGTTTTTGCTTTGTTAACTTTGACTCTGACTCGAATAGCAGAATAACCAATAAAATATCCCAAAAACTGAATTTTTTTTTTCAGTGATAAAACTGGAATGTATGAAAAATTCTAGAATGAAAATAAGTCTGAAAAGTTTTATCTAAATACTAGCTGTTGCCCGCGACTCCGTCCGCGTGAACTTTCATATAAACTTTGACCTACCCCTTCCTCCCTTATAACCCATTTTTCCAGTAAAAAAAGTAGCCTATGTCCTTCTCCTGGCTCTAAACCACCTCCCTGCCAATTTTCAGCTAAATCGGTTGAGCCGTTCTTGAGTTTTAAGTGAAGTAACTAACACGACTTTCTTTTATATATATAAGATAATATTTTGTCAGTTTAACATTTAATGTAACGGCTGGACCGATTTAGTTGAAAGTTGGTATGTAGATAGATGACACTCTTCATTAACAAATAGGATACTATATATCCCGGTATTGCCCCGGGAACGGGAACTACGTGAGTTAACCCGCGGGGCACAGCTAGTAAGACATTAAGATCCTCGCTTTGCCCTTCTACTTTCCTTTCCTATAAAAACAACGTCAAAAAGAGTTTTTGTTTATATTTACAATTGTATGTTCTTATTTTTTCAAAACAGCTAACAGAGTTTCTTGCCGGTTCTTCTCTGTAGAAACTGCCTTCCGAACCGGTACTAAATATTTTGGAATACTATGACGATTCAAAAGTTTTACTTTATGTAGCCTAATTGAATAAAGATACTTTTGACTTTGACTTTGAAAAAAAAAGTTCCTTTACACAGTAGTAAAGATACCTAGAATGTTACAATCAAACATACAAAACTAGCCCAAACGTACCAAGTTTTTGCATCCTCTCTGTCCAGGCCGAATTAATTAAAATTCTGGAGTCAGTCCAACTTGAAATTTGGTTCTCCGAACTGAATTTGCATAATATATTCCTACTGCTTGAATAAAACAATGTTAAAACAACCATAAACTAATATGCAATATAAAAAGGTTTGGGTTTGTATAATTTTAGGAGTTAGAAACCATTTTGGTAACGTTATGATGAAGTATATTCAACAAACTGTAGCCCGCGGTTTTACCCGCGTAGTTCCCGTTCCCGGGGCAATATCAGGTTACAAATTACTTTTTGTGGTAATCCAGGGTATCACCTATCTACATACCAAAGTTCAACTAAATCGGTCCAGTAGTTATTGCGTGAAAGAATAACAAACATACATCCATACTTACATTCTCACAAAGTTTCACATTTATATTAATATTAAGTAAGATAGGACAGTAGCTATTGACTTAGCTTCTGAGGTTAAAAGAAATCATGTTAAGTTTAATAATAATAATATTAAAGGACTAAAACATATTTCTTTTATAATCTCAGATGTATATGTTACAGTTAAAACTTGTTGGTAGTTAGAACGCGTTTTTCCTAGTTAGAACTAGTTTTTACGCCTTTGTTAATACAAGAATTGACTAATGTCTGAATATAATATCAGTTAAAACTAGAATTTACCACAGACATATTTGATTTTCAGATAAAAAAACTAGTTGTCACATCGAGCTATAGTTGAAACTAGCGCTAGACAAACTGATTTGGGATTGAAAACAGAATGTAAGTTTTAAAAACATTTATAGAAAAGATATAAGACACTGGGAACCAAATAACACTTTATATTAAGAACTGTAATCACTACAACTTCTACGACGTCACTCTCAGCGACATACCTATATACGAAATCTAAATGAATTACATCAAAACATAGACACTTAAGCATAATGTTCATAATGTCTCCTGGAAAATTAGTTTGCAAGAAGATTATTCGAAGTAAATCGGAGTTCATTTCGTCAATTCGGTGAGCCCATTAAATCGAGGATTAGACATTTACTAAGATGGAATATTTTACGTAAGATTACGGAGACACGTGTACGTTGGTAGTTGGATATTCTAGCTCTTTACCCGACTGTCACGAAACCAAAAAGGAGGGTAATGGTTTTGCTAGTTTATGTATATTAATAAGTTTATGTGTAAGCTATATAGTAGCGCTGATAAACTATAAAAAGTAACTTAATCAAACGATAAAATATATAAACAAACAATCAATACTTTTATAAATGCGAAAGTATCTCTGTCTAACCATCTGTCTCGCTGTCACGCTAAAAGTACTGAACCCACTTTTAAAAAAAATCATAGTCTAGAGCAGGGGTCGGCAAGTAGTTTTAAGTAGGGTCCGGATATTGCTCGAAAATTTTTAAAAGGTCCAGAAAAAAAACAAATGACAATAATAAGGACAGCTATTTATTACCTAAAATTAGTGTGAAAAATTGCATCGGCGATCTTGAACCAGGTTTCTAAAGTTTGGTTCTCGTGAAGAACTGCTAATTCGAAGAGTGTCTTTTAAGTGAGTGTCTATTAATCTCGAACGATATTTGTTTTTCAAAAAAATCATTTTTGAAAAAATAGCTACATACGTATAATATACGTGTAGATAAGTGTACTGAAAAATAGTACTCACTTCGGAGCACTATAAAACCCTAACTGTAGCCCATAATGAAAAAAATATGCGAATAAAAGTTGTTCCTCAAAAAACGATCTACAAAAATGGTCAGATATTTTTTTTTCGCAAAATGATAAAAAATGTAACATCGAAAAAAATTTTTTTCTCGAATTTCTGAAGATTTTCGTTTATAAGAGAGAAAATCTGAAGAATCCATGCGAATCTGAGAAAATCCATGCGAAAGGAGTCGTGGGCAAAAGCAAGCTGTAAATGATCCAAAGCCGCTGATCTTATAACATTGACGTCATCAACATCAATAAAACTGACTGACAAAACAAATTAAATATTTCAAAAGCTTCCCTCTTCAATATTTGCAATTCTATTTAATATGTTTTGTATTGCAGGTTGCTCCTTTGTGCAAAAAGGTCTCAGACCCTTTCAAGAGGTCTTCTTTGTTATAGCGTCTACCTTTTACGCTTTACCTTCCTGATTTGTGAGAACTTTGACGATTTAAGTTAGGTTAAATTATTTCTTTATTGTTTTTATTTTTATTGGTTTCTGAGGTTTAATTGGTGATCGAGCAGTGGCTCTGATAAGTGATCACTTCCAATTACGAATAGACTAAGCTAAGCAACTCACCAATGGGTTGCCGCCTGTTAGATGAGAGGAAAAGGAGAGATTTTGTGACGTCTGAGTTTAAAGCTTTCTATAATAGGGCGGTATATCATGTACATACTATTTTAATTTGCCTTTCATTGTATACGTCTGTTTTACAGCGAGTGGCATTATTATATAATTATGTATAGTACGCGTCACAAATCTTTAGCGCTGAACGAAACTTGAGCAGAAGTCAAAAATAAGGTACCGAGGTAACAGCGTGGCGCGCAGGGTGCTTGATCGTCGGGTGCGCGAGCGTTGATTGGTTGTCCCAGTCGTGTTGTCTCGCACCAATACGACAATTACGAGCGCGATTCTACCGATGCGCAGCTATTCTCGTCCAGCGCTAAACATAAATGACGCGTACTATACATACTATTTTAAGTTGCCTTCCATTGTATACGTCTGTTTTACAGCGAGTGGCATAATTATATAATTATGTACTAAGTTTAAAAGACTATAAAATATATTTATTATTTATCCTTTAAAAAAAAATAAATACTATTCGTATTAAAACATCGAGACGAATCTGTAGGATACTCCCGTTTTTTTACCTCGTTAGACTACGGGAAAATATCGGAAATTACTATTTATATCAACATCTATTTGAAAAAGTTTATTTTTAAATTAAAAATATACTGGATAAAGTAGCATATCACATGGAAATAGAATCAATGACCCACATTGCATAATTTTATAAAATGGTTCAGAATCCTCGATAAATCTTAATATCTAGTTCTTAATCTATACATATAATAAAAATGTAACGAGTCGCTGTCTGTACATGGAAGATATATGAGAAAAAATATTATAGGAGATCTTTATTAACGCAATAGAACCCAAAACAACGATTTTTGGAATTTTTGTCTGTTTGTCTGTTTTTTTGTGCACGCTAATCTCAGAAACGGCTTATCCTATCTAGTTGGGGTTTTCAATGGTATATTGTGGTAAGCTTCACTTAACATTTAGTGTTTAATTCATGTCAATCGGTTGATCAATAAAAAAGTTATGGCAATTTAAAGAATCACGTTGAACTCGCTGAACGTTTGTTGGCGCGGGTTAGACATTTTCAAAAA
>DWAJ01002343.1:0-17991 GCA_018238005.1 Eurema mandarina
TGAAAACAAAATAGATCGATTATATAAATTATAATTTATAAATATAGGTTAATTTGAGGTATTTATAAGTTTATTGTAAGGGGTGTGTTTAATTATTATTTATTGACTTAAAACATACTTGTCTCTAAACTTACATAATGATTGTAAATTACGTATCTAAAACTACCTATTGTATGTGGAGTTATGAAAAACTTTGTAATTAATATTGACTATGTAAATAAATATAATTAGGCTTTGGCTAATGCTCTCGAGTTATCATTAATATTAATTGTAAATAAAGTTATTGACCTATACCGTGTTTTACTTATACTTGGTACATAACAGTACTTTGGTATTCTATATATAATCTTAAACGTTTTTAACTTTTTACAAAAAATCATATAGCTTTTACGAAACATGTAAAAGCTAAAGCTCTTGCACTGTTAAAATTCAAAAGTATTATTGTGTGACCAATAACTTCCAATTCTACAAAGGCCTATTGTCTATATAATTAGGATTTTCGCATGACTATAGATTATGGATCATTGTTATATAGCAAGAAAGGAAAAAGAAAATCATTTTTATAAGCGAAATTAGAGTAGATGACTCTCTATACCTCTATAATAATCCATCAACCACGTTCAATGTAAAAGAGAAATAAAATAATTTTAATTTAGCATTGGTTTATCTCTTCTTTTTTTTCGGGCCTATAAATGTCAAGTATGTTATCTATTCATTTACAACAATTTAAACACCAAGTTAGATAGGAGTCCCTATTTTAGGCTTAACACTCTTAAAAAGTGTTTAAGCTTAGTTCATTAACAGAGCCATCTGTATAACCGCTTTGTAACTGTTAGGTACTTTATTATGATAACGACATGGAGCACAGTTGCATTGCATGTTACTCATACGAATACTAGATGACATTATCAGAAGTAACCATTGGATTTGAACTTTTGAGTTTTTCAATCTTGAAAACAATATAGGTACCTCATTATAACATGTTTCTTATCTGCTTTATGTACTATGTACCTATTAAAATACACACCGTTTCGCTATATGTCTATGTACATGTATATTTGCTGAGATCTTTAAAATTATTAAGATATTGATTTTCTTTATAGATCTAACCGCGTCATGCGGTTTTACTCGCATTCATGCATATATTATACGCATAAATCTCCCTCTTATATCACTCTTATCTGATAAACAAAATCGCAAGAAAATCGGTTGCGTAGCTTTTAAGTTTGAATCATACGTAAAAGCATAATTTCAAAATAATATGACAATATAAATATCCCAATCTGACTTTGATGTAGTTCAGAAAGATGCCCTTATTTAAAAAAAACTATAAAGCAAAACTCTCATTTTTTTATATATTGTTCAAACTATACTTCACGCAAATACGATTCTTCCTCTCAATATAGAAATTGAAAACGGAAGTCCAGCTAAATACAGCTAGAATACGAGTTGATCGTTCGGGAGATTAACATTGCTTCCTATACGTCAGGCTTCAAAGATTGCTTTCCATACCAGAGCTATAATCATGGCTAGCTGGCGACATTTTAAGCATAATGTATGTGTTCGTACCGCGGTAACTGGTAAGTACTCCGTTTGTTTCCGCAACAAGTGTAATTTAGTAGGCGCTATGGAAATAACAGCTTTGATAAACGGTCAAGCCCAATGTTATCTTTACAAATTAGATAAGACTTATACAAATTTTAATAGATTTAATTTTTTTTCTAATTACTTACGCAATTTTCAATTTGTGATCAAATCGACATTTTTTGTTTATCTTATGGTTTATCTTATATTATCCATTATATCGTAGCAGAGCATTAGTTTTGTTTCTGAAAACGAATAAAGGACATAGTTAAATCAGTGTTTTCGTAGAATACCTAAAAAGTATAATTATGTGATCAGTACATTTCTTCGCTCGGCACCGCCAGCCTCTAATTAGATGGTCAGCTGTTCTGAAAATCTAGGGGAAGGCCTTCGTCGAGGAGTCGACGACCTACAGCTAAAGATCACTAACTGAATTGGCATTTCAGTATCCCCTTTAATAAAAACAAACTCACGGATAGCTCATCAGTAATAATTAATTATACTATTAACGCGAAAGCTAGTGCGGATGTATGGTTCCTTCGTGTTACAGTATCTTAACGGATGACATCAAGATAATTGACTTTTATGATAGGGGTGTGGTATCTTTCTATCGGAATAACTAGCCCGCCCCGGAATCCATGTTATATGTATACTGACTTACTTCCGCTTGAGATATTATTTCTGTAATGAATACCTACCTACGAAACGTTTTTACTTTAAACATATAATAATGTGTAAATAGACATGACCGTCTTATATTTCGAAATTGTTTAAAATATTCAGTAATATACTATATTGCCCCAGTGGAGATTATTATATTGTCAATATATATAAATGTCATATACTATTGTTTGGATTTATTTATTTATAGTAGATGAAAGAATAAACTGCCTCTACACTTAAGGGACTGTAAGGATATATTATAAATTATTAATTTTGTGTTATAACAAAATACTTTTCTTGTATAATTTATTTAGATTTAGACCCTAACTCCGTATGCATTTTTCATTAGAAAAATGTAAGAACGTAATAAAAAATATTTCATCAATAAAATTTGGCTTTATATATATTTTTGGCTCAAGTTAATAAGATTATTACAGTCCATTATTAAAACGAAAAGAAATGCGGAAAACTTGCAAGCATGTATCATATAAATTACAATAATATACATCGTTAAATATACAATACTTATTTTAATCATAACTTTCTATATCAATTAAATTATAAGTAGATCTACTTTATTATATTATGTTTTTTAAAAAACAATGCGATCGTTATAGTCTTCTCATCGTTTGTGACTTGTGAGAGATAAAACTGTTTTATGTTAAGTGCATAACACTTATAAATAGATTTAACTATACATATGTATATCAAAAGTAAGATGAAAAAGAGAGCATATAACAATTCTGTTGATTTTCTAACGACATGTTGTCACATAACACGTAATAGAAAATCCGCAAATGTTATAAGTGCAATATTAATTCTCTCCTGACCGTTCTCCGGCCATAATGTGCGCGGACGCAGTGGGGCTTATATAAAATCTAACACTGACCTATTTCATTTTTCATACTGCCGTCGTGTTTGACACCGAAGCTATAGACTTTTAATTATATTTTTAATGTCCCTTAGTGAAGTGAAGTAGTTTTAATGAACTTTTGGCACTAGCCATGACTGTATTTTGAATCTGTGATCTGTGTTTACAAATATCTGTGTCCCAAATTTAAAAATGGATAAGGTATTTTTTATTGTTTTCTATGTATACGATGATACTGTTTAATGTACTAAGTGTTGTAACAACATTTAGCTATTTTATGCGAAATTTCGATATAGCTTAGAACGGTTTAGGATACTTCAATTTAAGAGGCTATATTGCGGAGGCGGTATATGAAACTGCTAAATGAAGAAGTTAATTTTGAACCAACTACTTTTTTAATGTTACAGAGAGCTTAATGGTTACTACATAAGATTGGTGAAATGTATATATGTGGATTACAGCTCTCTTTTAAACCGGTCCATCTAGATTTCACCCTACACCTATATACCTAATGAGAAAATGTGATTAAGTTTTAATTGCATTTAATTAATTATAAAAGTTATACATTATTGGAGCGTCTTTAATAATTAAAAGGTTTGTCAAAAGATAAACCTTAGAAAAATCTACGTGATTTTATTTTTTTAAACTAAATGTGCTAAAATACATTTGTACACGTTGTATCGATTAAATTCTAAATATCTTAATTTGTTTAACTGAAATTAAAATGCTTAAATTCAAATAAATAAATATAGTTTTCAATTATAACAAGTTAGCCATATAAAATATAACAATATTTTGAATGACTACCATAAAGTAAAGAATTTCTCTCCTCATTTCAACAATTAGACTGAAGAGAACAGTTAGCGTTATGCTTTATTTGTTGCACGTTACATGTAGGTAGGTAATTGCTATGAATTACAGACTTATGATCACTTTTTTATTAAAAAGATTAAAACTTGTAATCTTTGCCAAGTTTAAATTTGAGAAAATTGCTCAATAATTATTTAAATATACCTTCTTGTGTAGCATCTGTTATACCTAAGCTAGTTTATTTATATGATTTTAAAAGCGTGAATTATTGACAATATTGAAATTACACCAAGAGTGGTTTATAAGGAGACGTAGAACATACACAACAGTACTTGAAGTACAGTACTATCTACTTGAAGATTAAAGAAAACAATTTTAAAGACCAAACAAATATGTAGTCCTGTGATTCTATTATAATAATCTGATGTTTTAATTATGTTTGGACATGCGATGCGAGCGTTGACACTCCTTGCGCAGAGCTTGAGTGAAATAGAAAAGACTACGTATTATTTTAATTAATTCGCTTTTACATAGTTTAATGAAAAGCGAAATCTTATTATAGTAATAAAATTCGTCGAGCGTTAGTGTTGTTAACAATAATATGACTAATAATTACATGCGATATAACAGTAGATATTATATTACTAAAAGAAACAAAGGTGCTAGAAAAAAATATAGGTATATAGTAGTACTTACTATATTTCATATTAAAATTTCATATGATTTACTGATATTGATTTTAATCCGGTTTAAGAACTCAATGCTCGATGGTGCATATTTGCAATGTTTACGCTCTACAAAAAAGTGGTTAAACTTTTTTAGATCAGACAATGTTATTGTAAATATTAAAAATATAACATCCTGACCGCTCTACAAAATTCTGTACATTTAAATGGGCTAACTGACAATTTTTTTGCGATTCGATACTCCTGTTAAGCAATGCTCAAGCAAAAGCTAAGACACTGTAGAAAAGAAAGGGTCATAAATTAATATTTTAGTAAAATTTCAATAGCGTATTGTGTCATATGAATATTCTTTACACTCTAGCCAAAATACAATGTTCAGAACACCAACTGTATTGTTCATTATGTAATCGTTAGGCGTAACCAATTAATTTGACTCTCAGTTGATTTCGCTACCAACCGCCCGTGACGCGTGGCTAGGACATTCACATTGAAACCGTTTACTTGCATGATCACTTTTATTGTGACTTCTTTTACGAAGCAAGTTTATACTTTGTTTACTATCTTAGCTAATAATAATAATATCAATTATATAAAAAGAATTTTTGACGATCATTTTGAGATGTTATTGAAACACAAAATGAATACCTACTATACCTCTAAGGTACATAAAAGTACGATTCAATCAGTTGTATTTGCGTGAAAGTGATGTAAAGATTTTAACCACACATCCAATATATCCTAAACAACTTTTCCATTTAAGTAATAGTAAGGATTGAGAATAATATACATACTAAATTAATACAAGTCCCTACTTGGCTACTTCTTTCATCAATTTAGTATTTTCTCGCACAACTTGTTTCTGATAACGTACCTCGCTTTACAACTTGGGCAACAAATGAATCATAAAGGAAAGACCACATCCACCTTATAGGCTTGACGAGAATTCCTTCCCTTGAAAGTCAATAATGGTTAGTGTCTCCGAACTCTCTTTGAGTAGAAATACACGAACCGGTTACGTTTCGCACACCAGCAAAAACGCTGCCTTTCCCGACTAACTTATATTGCACATTTCCTATTAGTGTAAGTGTTATATTTTATTTTATACAAAGCCACCGTTCTTCAACTATACTCCTACAAATAACAGGCTAGAACTGTAGACATTTTTTTTTCCAAAAAAACTAATGACAGTCTTTTTGTAATGAAAATGTATATTTAGATTACCTTTTCCATTACAGATTATAATATTTTGCGCATTCTGGACGCTAAGTAATGCGGCTTATATAAGCAGGATGGCGCCAATAAGCAGATTTCGAGTTCCCACGGCGTTTCGACCTGGAGTCATTTTACAAAGGCCTATGTTTCCACCTCGGCTAATGGCAGCTGCATCCCATAGAACTCCAGTATTAGTCTATAGAAATGTACCAAACAGGTAAGTTTGCAAAAAAGAGACATCCTGTAATTTTATTTCACCCACTTAATCTCTATTTGACCTAACAGATATGCGGTGAAACCAATGATGGGACCAATAACAACCCGAAATGTATTTGGTATACCACAAATGGATACACACTGGAAGACCACAGCGCATATCCCAGTGTCCGTGACACCCGAATATGACTTCGTGAGAGCTGCTTCCGCACATCAAGTTGTCCACACTGATGGTAGTATTTCACCAATTACATGCACATTACTTTCTATTTCATTTCTTGCATATATCTATAACTTTTACTCTGTTTAACATGTTTTTCTGTACAAAAGTATGAATGTAGATTCTTTGTTAGTTCAGTTCGGTTTTATACATTTTTTATTTCGCATTCTTATGCAATTTGTTTTTATTCGTGTCTCTGCACATTTTGCGATTTTTCCGTCCACAGCAACGGATGCCCGACAAATCAATTTGAAAGTAAATTATCTTTATTCCGATAAGTGTAGGCATCCTAAAATTGCTGTGGACGGACACAATGGTCAAAGATTTTTATGCTTACAGGCGCTATCCATACGATCCCAGCGCCAAATTTAAGTCTTTCCGAGAAGCCCATTGTTGTTGCTGATGTTTTGGCATCAGAAAACAAGGAGACTGAGGCCTTTCAAGCTTCGGTAAGAAACTTGTTAATCGATATTATGTAACTACAGTACTATTTTTACTAGGAAATTAACATACGATTTAGTTAAGTACGTTGGTATAATGTGAAAATGTTACTTTTTGTACAGGTGAAACCAACTTATGAAGTAACTGAAAAGAATGCCGAACTCACTTATAATGTGCAGGCAAAAATAGAGACTCCTACAGGATTTTACAAGCCCAATGTAAGCTACGTTTTGACTAATCGGTTTTTATGTGTATCTCGATTTTTATTTAAATTTATAACCCTTTCAGTCCGGTGTAAGCTTCGACATTAAATCTGTAAACAATGAAGCGACACAGCAGTATAATCCTGAATATAGAGTAATTCAGCTTCACCAGCAAGTACCATCTATAGTTCCTCAAGAATTTTCTTCTCAGGTATATTATTACAGAAGAGCGTCTTATAAATTCCCTGTTACTTAAAATTCTAATAATTTTCGTTGCTTAATAAAAAAAAATCTCAGTCAGCATTGTTATTAATACATCAATTAAAATATATTTTGTATTAAGCCGATATAAATATTTTAGAAATTTAACGGATTGCCACAGCAGCATGAACTAATTCCGGTTGGTGCTGAAGGAATAGTCATACCACCGACGGCACTGTTACAATCAGATCCGTTATTCATGCAGAAGCTACAAACGACATTACTACAGAGATATCCAGCAGTTGAATTTATTCCATATAATCCAAACTTGACACCACATATACAACCGCAAGCTCAAGAATCTCAACAGACATCGTATTATTTTAACAATGAACAATTTGTAAAACAAGAGCCCATGGCATTTGTGCCAAGCGATTTTAACAGTAACAAAGTCCAAAGACAAACGGAAGAGGGAACTGTACAATCATTAGCTCCTCAATCGTTTAAAGTTAGCAATATAAGTGATTCTCAACTCGATGCAACATCTACTTATACACCAGAAAATACTATTTTAAGTGTAGAACTAAATAATACTCAGCTTTCAACAACAGATCCGTTAAAAATTGATGAAAACAAATCTGAAAGTAATACATCAAAGCTAGTTTATTATTCTCCAATTCCACAAAGTACCAATACAGCGCCCAGTATTTTTACCGCGATCAATGATATGAATGAGGAAACTTCTAAACAAACTGTTAGTAATCGTGGCACTCTTCCAAAACCTGAAAATGTTACAACAGCAGCAACGACAACAACACAAGAAATTGTAACGAAACATTACATTGATAGCAAAGAAAAACCGGAAAACAATGAAATACCAAAAGAATATAAAAACTACGGAGCATCTCCATTTGAAAAGCCCGCTGAATCTGTTAACATAGCATATTCTTTATTAAGAGTAACTGAAAATACTCCAAAGGATGTTCAAAATACAACTAAAGTTGTTGAAAAAGAAGTCCAACCAACTGTTAAGCAGGATAAAGAGGTACAAAGAGAAAGATCTCTTTTAAAAAAGGGGCCAATAAGATTTTCATTTAATGAAAAAAGATCAGCAGATGAAAGCGCACAGCAAGTTATCAAAGCTAAAATACCTCCCAAGAGCAAATTGATATTTGACGATAAGACTGGAGAACCTATTTTAAGAGTATATGCTAGTTACGTCGACAACCCTGCAAGGGTAAGTATAATTTTTATTATTTTTGGTTATGACAAGTAATAGTAATATAAATTGAACTAACAAACAACGAACTTTCCAATGGAAAGAGAATCACCAAAATTGGTTCATCCAGACGAATGTTTTGAGGTAAAAAAATAGTTCATTTGAAAATCAGTTGTAACTTCATGTTTCAGAAAGAAGCAATTACTCAAAAACTGACAAGCATGAGGCTTTCAAGAGAAGCTGCAATTAAAAAACAAGAAAACTATGAACATTTCGACGCCGCCAACGTAAATGCTTTAGCGTCTGACGTGAACCAATATGGTCTTAAGATAAAACCTCGACACGATGCAAGTAGTCAAATAATATTAGAAGAATACAATTGATAAAGTTTTCTTACTCGTTTTACAGAATTTCAGTTTGCTTACAAAAAAATACAGCCAATTTTTTTTTATTTATTATTGGAAATTCTTTGTCTTATATTTTTAAGATATCGTATAAAATAATACATATTGTAATAAGTGAAATAGGTTAAAAATACGTAATAATTTATCTTGCTTAGTAATAAGATGTAAATATTAAATCTGTCCGTTATATAAATATTCCAAAGACTTGCTCATACAATTATTGTATCATTTATGACCACTGAAAGGTAAGTTGTGTTCTTCAGTTCTTTTATTCTAATATGTAAACATACACTTAGATGTTTGGTAAACTTTAGATTTAAAAAAAATTGAGAATGGCCCCTTAGGGCACCTAATCGTATTGTTTTTAATAACTAATAAAATAACAATTTTACATAACAACTTAGTGTGACTGAACGTAGACGATATTTATTGTTTTTTAAAACTTATAAGGCATTTATTTAAACTTTATGTATTAGGAAATAACTAAAATACACATTTCTTTTGTAAGAAAATGTTGTAATAAAAACAGTAACATATACGTTTTGTTTAATTTTCAACATACATTTACATTTATTAAAAAACAAAATCCATCATCACATTTGTTTGCGTTAACCTATATATATTACTAGCTGTACCTTGCGGTGATACCCGCGTAGGTCCCGTTCCCGGGGCAATACCGGGATATAAAATATCCTATCTTTTAATTTAGATTAAAATTGCTTCAATAGCTTACGAGTCAATCGCGGACAAACAACGTGACACGTAATTAATATATGCATATTAAGGATATGCCTACCACAAACATACTAATGTTAAATTTAAAACATTATATGAGTGTATTAAATTAAAAATGCAATAAACAAGAAACATTTTATTTGAAAAATAGACAATAATTGCCACAAATTACAAATCATTATTACAAACACTATTCTCTATAATCTGTAACTTCATTATACAATTGTAAACAAAACGATAAAACACTCCATACTTTAAAGAGAATCATAAGTTTCCGGGGATTCCAAAGAAAATAAAGAGTTATTCATATGTTTATTACAAAAATCTTAAAAAGATTATGGCGCTAGTCTCTTTAAAACCCTGGTAGATTCTGTCACTGTTAGAAAAATAGTATATAATAAAGCATAAAAGCACTTTTATTCATTAAAATTTGTTTGGGAGTATGTTTGAAAGAAAATTTTATAAAGATCAATCAAACCCTTGTACAGGATACATTGGGATTTTATAATGTTAGTTATACATGAATAAGTGCTACTTAAGTTTTTCTAATTGATCCATGAACCATGGCCGGCCGGCTGCCCGTTGAGTGAGAATGTCACAGCCCGTCTCCGTCACCAAAAGTGTTTGCTCAAACTGAAATTATTGATGATATCAATATAAATTTGCTTTTCGAATTATCAAAAAGTAAATAAACAGTTAAATTACCAATATTATTACTGAATTTTATATAGAAGAAACAAAACAATGTATTTACATAAAAAACCATACTTAAGAAATTTACTATCCAACTGGTTCAATCATAGCGAGAATCTATCTTATTTTAAGTAAAAAGTTAGACAAGCTTTTATACTTACTTGGGCTGATCTGGAGCCATCAGCAGTAACAGCAGTCCATTGATCAGGCCACTGCTCATCCCGCCATCCACCTTCATTTATCATTGGCTCAATTGTAAAGCAATGGCCTGGTTTCATGACACCAACTGCCTTATTCTCTGTTAACAGATTTAGACTTTTATACTTGCAATTCTTAAAGTTTTAGATTTAGAAATAAAAATATTATTATCTACTAGCAGTGCACTGCAGTTTTACCTCCATTGTTCATGTTCCCGGAACAATCGGTCCAGCCGTTTTTGGGTGAAAGAATAACAAACATACATACATTCTCACAAATTTTCACATTTATAATATTAGTGGGATTGTATTTTTATATCAATAAAATGTACTTGACTTATAAAAGTAATTATTAACGTACTAGCATAATGTGGGACATTAGGAGCAGTGTGGAATAATCTATGTATTCCATGTCCGCAGTATGATCTCACAACACTCAATCCATTTGCCTGGGCATGTTTCTGAATAACATTCCCAATCTCTCTATACTTCTCACCGGGTTTTACAATTTCTATTGCTTTTTGAAGGCATTCATATGTAACTTGTACCAATTTACGGGTAGATTCGGGCACATTACCCACAAAGAATGTTTCATTCAAATCACCATGGAAGCCCCTGTGATAAACTGTTACATCCACATTGCAAATATCTCCATCCTGTGAATTTTTATTTTCTATTTGTTACTGTGATTTTATTTAGTATTAAGAACTATAGTTCACTGGCTTAAAGTACAAAGTACAGTATACTTTAAGTCCATGAAAAAATTGGCACAATGTGTTAAGTTATATGTAGCTATTAAAATTGTAACAAATTCAATTTCATATTACTATTAATTAATATTACCATTTTAAATCAATAATATCAAAGTTTTTTATAGCTTAGAGTATTCTTATTAGAAAATAATATAGTTTTTTTAGTATCAACTTAGAAAATCATAAGCATAGTTCCCTTGCTCTTTACGAATTTATGTCTTTGGAAATAAAATCAATACATATACAATATATAAATAGTGAATTTACTTTAGGAAACAAACCTGCAAAGGTCTAGAATCCGGAATACCATGACAAATTACTTCATTGACAGATGTACAGCAGCTATTTGGAAAGTTATGATAATTCAGTGGACTGGGATAGCACTCTCTCTCAATGCAAGCTTCATGAACCACTCTATCAATCTCATCAGTGGTGACACCTACTCCGCAAGCTCTGAAATAATTTTTTTTAGATTAGCTTCATAAGCTGTATTGTTGTATACACATTTTATGTCTTTTTTTACTGTTTCCTTACTTTGCAGCTTCATCGAGCACTTCTCGACCCAGGCGGCAAGCAACACGCATACCCTCTATTTCCTCATCATCTAATACTTTGATTTGGCTTGACCCTTTGGCGGCGTTCTCTGAGGCTGGGAATCCTGTTGGATGGTCGGCATAGTCCGGGCGACCTATATGCGGCGGGACCGTCCGTTTAGGTCCCGGTGGATACGGTCTCAGCTTACCCGTAAACGAATAAGACGGCCACGGATTATATTCCCCGTTAGATCCATCAGTATTTTCACCCTCTACAACGAAATATTAATATATTGAAATTATATAGCGATCGCTGCCGCATAACCTATAAACACTCACTCGCTAATGAATGGATGATTTTGTGTGATTTCCAAGATTTTTTAAAACAGTCCTGATTGCAAAAATAGGAACCCTGTATCCCTAGTTTAATACACGTCGGACATTGTAATTGAGCGTTTGACGTACATCCAGGAGTCTCACACATTCCAATTGATGCCATTTTTACGTTCAAATAACAAATTGCCTATAAGATAGCTAATCGACAAAAACCGCAACTGAAGGAAAATAAAACGCTAATCATGTGTCGTTGACATAATTAATGTATTTTGACAGTGACATATTTAGACAGATTATAATAATTTATAATAAGAAGTACATAGACAACTTATCCATTGTTTATGATGGTTCTTTAAAAAGAGTTAAAAACGCGAAACTAGTTTAGGTTTTATTATTTTGTAAGCGCCACAACAAGCAACTTCAGCATCTATTCTGTAGGATGTATGAAACTTATAGTTGAGGTTCATAAAAATGTAATATTAATTAGTTAATCGTACGTAGGTACTGTACGTTGAAACATTACGTTAATTTTGATAATTAGGAGTTCAAAATTCTGTATTGTGCGAAAAATAAACGAATTCGATCATACATCGAAATCCTATTGCAGTCGTGTTTTTTAGAGTATTTATTATTGGTCAATACTAATAATTTTAAACCAACATAAATACGTAAACCAAATAGATTAAAGAACCTTGGCTGATTTTTAATGCCATACAGTTCTAATTAAAATATTTTACCAATAATCTATATAAACTAATGGTACCACTTAAACTTCTAAATAACCACTTACTAATTGTAACAGAATAATATCTAGGTACCTAAGTAGTTTTATTTCGATTTATATTAAATTTATAAATCGTTATTTTATCGTTGTTTATTATAATCGTACCTATCAATAAAACTTCAGTTGTAGGTAACTCCACTTCTACCATATTTCTTGTCTGTAATTTAAAAAAGTTAGTAATAATATTGATACTATAAACTATTATTTTAATGACTGTACATTGTACAACGGAAAAATGGGAAGCTAGGCTTATGTTCATATCTATTATATAAAATTATTATTTTATATCGTAATATTTTACGCATAGCAAAATATTTATTACACAGCAAATAACTAGTAGAATACCTTCGAATATTAAAATTTTACATTTTATATGTACGGTGGTGTGGAATGTATGGAATGTGGTCGACATGAAGTATTTTTGTGTGTATGTCGGTCTGCCTGAAGAAAGGTATTTAGCAACCTATTTTATAAATAAAGTATTTATTGAGGATATTACAATATGATAGGAAAAGCCAAGTATGTTTCTTTTAAACGTACTTAAATACATGTAGAGGTCATTCCTCCAGCACAAATTTAATTTAAACGTTTAACACGAAACATACAAAGCTTCTTAAAAAATTCTTATTACTTATTTAAATACCCTCAAATAATTATAGTACCTACGCTGTCTTGTCATTATACAAAATAACTTTTGATAGTGTTATAGGTATTTTGGTTATGTTATGATAATCAACTGTTTACTTAGGGAGATTGGACAAAAATCTCAAAATAAATGTTACTATAAACAAACCCTTAGATGCGCAAAATAAAACTTTGTTTTTACAGATCTCCGATTTAAATTAAAAGATTCAATTTGAAAAGTGAAAAGGTTTATTCTTTGTGATTTAGGTAGACGTTTTATGTGATACCCACAATTAAACTTATACTGGATGTATATTAATTATTGTACAAAGTTAATAAATGAACACTCACCATAAACAATAGATTTGAGAAAGCGATTTAAAATTCCGTCTGGTAAATCAATCGATCGAATAAAAGTGTTTCGAGAGCGAGTATACAGAAAATCAAATGCTGCAACGTAGTCTTCAAAGCTCATTTCAAATTTTAATAAAATAAATATGCCAAAAATCGAAATATAACGTGTAACTACGAAAATTTTACGGATCACGAATGCGTCACAATGACGTTGGGTATCGTTTTAAAAGTGCTTCTATTTTCGTGGCGATTATTTCCTTCCAGTAATATCCAGTGAAACGCAAACGTCAATAGTTTATGATAGCGTTGGTTGTTTGATTAAATAAAAAAAGTAGAACACACTATTATAAACACGCATGAAAGTTAAACAGGCTTCGTTTTATAACATAAAATTGAAACACTACATCATGTTTTGAAACGAAACTTTAAAATACAAAAATGTTGGTAAACGGCTCTCAGTTATCATTTTGCCGGTCGATAAGATTAGATTTATGTACTTTTAAAATGTATTTATCTCTACTGTTCTCAGTATTCAAACGTATATTAGGTTTTTTTTATTCGTTGCTATTATTATTTTGGTAGTTCACTACCTATTGTTTGTTGAGCTATTCATGCATTATTATATGAGACAACCTTATCGTTTATAATTTATCTTAAGTACAAAGCGAACAATGGTTTAGATTTTTTTTAAAATATGTGATGGTGGGCTATCCATTCAAACAGTCACAAATCTAAGGCCTTAAGACTGAGTTGCCACCTTGTAAAATAATAAAAAAATGTGATATGTAAGTACAAAGGAATAAAGGGGCTCCTACTTACCGAACAAAATAAAGGACATCTTTGATGACATGAGTTGTATTCTGTGTGAGAGTGGAAACACGCCGGCCGAGCCAGCACAATTCTGAATAACGACATGGCTCTACCACCTGTGAAGAAGTTTCAGTGCTCAATAAACCTAAATAAAAATATAAATAAATTCTATCATTTTTAACTAATTCTGCTACTACTACATCTAAAACCTGCTTATGGCGATAATAAAAATGATAATAATATTAGGTGCGAAAAGAAAAAGAAGACCGCAAACACTAGGCGGTGAATTGCTTTACAATATAACATATTATATTATGTAGGAAGCTGATGATATAGCATGGTAAAGGGGCCAAAGAGGGTATTTAATGCTGAACAATCGGAAGTATCCGGCGGGAGGACAGTCTCTAAGTTGCGACTTGCGCTAATTTTCCGGAGCTCGACAAAAGGAAATGCAATGGCATTTCAAACTTCGACCTCTGTAAATACCCTTTGTAGAACTTAAACCATTATAATCTCCTGAAATTGTTGTCGTTTTATTATGTTACTGTGAAACAGTTTAAAATACCACAATCATTATGAAATTTACTAACCAAGGCGTCGGCAGCTTATTATCATGGGCTCCTTGATGCGTTTTTTCTTTCGTCATAGACAGAAAGGCTATGTTCAACCAAAACCAATAAAAACTCCAACAGTGTTCCACAATTCAGTAATATGACGTCATCGTATACCTTGGGAATTACGTCTAACTAGACAGATATCCCAAGTTAAATAATTTAAGAAAAACCGAATAATTAAGAAACTAAAAGAACCATAAATAAGATACTTAGCTAAATTCTAGAGTAATTAATGCAATCGTATGCTTACAAGTTACAACCATTAAGTAGATACGATGCAGCTTAAGCAGCTGATCTTAAGCTTAACTATCTAGAATAGCTGCTTTAAGACCACTTAAGTCTAACTTACAAGAAATTTGTACGTTAACCAGTGCACCTGAGACCTCTCGAGTGAGGTCAACAAGATTTCCTTTATGTATCTACTTCAATGTGCTTAGTAATAACCGTATTTTTGAGGCAAACTGTCTTGACGAACGGATGAAAATATACATTAAAAGTAAGGACTTCAAATTTTACATTATTTTTAGAATAAATTCCTTTATATTTATATGTATACAAGCACCACCCCTCGGTTATACTTGAGTTCGTTCCGTTTCCTATTAAATATTATATGTTAATCAGGGTATATCTATCTGCATGCCAAACTTCAACCAAATTAAATAAGTTGATTTTGCGAGGAAGTAAGTATATCAAACATTCATACATCTTCACAAACTTTTGAACTCATTATCGGTGTAAGTACATACCTAAGGATTAAAAGCTCCGAAGAGAAAGAGGTTTAAAGTATGTATATGCTGGCTAGGTGGCAATAGAATTGTACGGACCCTTCATAGATACAGCTTCTGTTCATGAAGCACGGCAGATTGTAGCCGGCGTCTGTGAGACACGGTTCCACATTGACGCTCTTACTGTCGCGAGAAAAGTTGCTCTCTTTTTGTTTATCGGTAAGTTTGCTTATTTATTCGAAGTTTTATTTTCTCAATATTAAATTAAAATTGAAAGATTTGATTCCATTTTACTTATATTTCACATATTATATCATGAACAATTTTAACAATGTTAACACTTAACACTACCTACATTGG
This sequence comes from Eurema mandarina, assembly GCA_018238005.1. Lineage (NCBI taxonomy): Eukaryota > Metazoa > Arthropoda > Insecta > Lepidoptera > Pieridae > Eurema > Eurema mandarina. The sequence continues at coordinate 16,248 of DWAJ01002343.1, forward strand.
TTATAAGAACCTTGTAATGTTAAGATGATTAACTTTGAATGTGTAATAAATTTCTACAGTCTACTGCATCATAAATTTTAATTTATCTCTCCCCCATTCTCTAGTCTTATAATTAATTGTTTACTGACGATAACCATTGTATAAACAAATAACTTAATTTTTATTGACTTTTTAGTCTTAGACGTTTTAATTTATAGTTTACAGGAGTTTAACATTTATCTTGCGTTCGATCGAAAATAAACTTCAAATTAGGCCCCGCGAATTCTGTTTTGCAATAAGTTATAAAAGAACGAAATTAAAAATGAAAAACTTCCGTAATTCCTTAATCAATATCGTCGTGTCAATCTTACGTTAGTCGAATTTTCCGATAATAACTTGTGCAAACTCAATATGGGGATAATACCTACTATCCAATTTGCAAAGCGCAAATCAATTATAATATTGGATTCGATCTGCAAATACAGCATCAGTGTACATGTCATATCACGTCATGTATGTATTCTATTGTAGAATGAGTTTTTGTGCTTTTAATTGAATTAAATTAAAAATTAATTTATATGTATTAAAAACAAAATTAATACGCATTAGATAAAGAATAGGTCATATCGTTTGGCAGCAGTAACATTCTTAAAATAATAAAAATATATAGACGTTTTGAAGATAAGTCTTTATTAATGTCAAAAATGGCGAATAATAATCAGTTTACCGGCTACCTACCGTGAATCAGCTACCTACATCTCTAACTCGGTTGAACCAATTTCAATTATATTCGCATTTCTTAAATTTTTTTAATTAATTTGCAAATAATACTTACCTACTTTATCGACATTAACGACATATTTTAAGTTATTGGCCATTAATGATACGTCTTTTTTTAAGTTCATATTCAATTTCTTTTTCACTAGACCCACTAATGACATGTCTTACCTGCCTCATATTTTGTATTTAACTTTCTACCCATCTATATCCTTCCTAGTAGTTTTCTTACAGATAGGTCAATGATTGATGGCTAGTCGGATGATCAGCAGTTTATTTGTTATAGACGTTATAGGTGCGTTTTAATATGTTAGCATATTATATTATGTATAAGCAAATAATCGCTCACAAATATTATACTAGCTGTTGCCCGCGACTCCGTCCGCGTGGACTTTCATATAAACTTTGACCCCCCTTCCCCCCTTATAACCCTTTTTTCCAGTTAAAAAGCAGCCTATGTTTTATCTCAGGCTCTAGACCATTTGTGTACCAAATTTCGTTCTAATCGATTCAGTAGTTTTAACGCGATGGAAAGACAGACAGAGAGACAGAGTTACTTTCGCATTTATAATATTAGTATGGAAGTATGGATCTAATCTGATACTACGAATTTTTATAAAGGTAATCTGTTTATTGGTCTATCTTTTAAAGATCTTCTATCACTTTAAAAAAATCACCAAAGATCATTCGAATTAATAAGAAGATTTTTAATTTATGAAAAACTTAATTATATATAATTACCTATTAGTGTATATATTCCATACGACTAGATTAATATTATAATGAAACATATAAAATAAAACTGAGAAAAACTTGGTACAAAACATTGAAAACGCAATCGATGCTCATAGACACGAATTTACTAGATCAATATTCAAAAATCGAAAAAGAAAATTACAGTCGTTAAAATCGAACGCCTCAAAGGAAGACCAATCAAAATAAACAAAACGGAAGTATGCATTTGAAATGAAAAAAACATTTTCATGTT
>DWAJ01002344.1:0-17989 GCA_018238005.1 Eurema mandarina
AAAGGACATATGCTCATGTTTCCCTAAATCAACCCCAAAAGGTGTGGCGGAGGGGTTGAAATTTTGTATAATTTTGCGTTTGAACGAACAAACCGGGGAACCGTTGGTGTAGAAATATGGGACACAGATGGTCTAGAGCATGGGATAAAAAATAGGCTACTTTTCAACTGGAAAAAAGGGTTATAAGGGGGAAAAGGGGGGGGGGGTCAAAGTTTGTAGAAAGTCCACGCGGACGGAGTCGCGGGAAATAGCTAGTATTATATAACTAGGTTCGTCTCGCGGTTTACCTGTGTATGACACGATCTTTTTATTAATTTATTTATACTTTAAGTTATTCACTAACCTTACAGAATTTCTTATAATGCAATAGAGAATATGTTCTGTTAATGACGTAATAACTATTAGTCTAATTTTATATAATTAATAGCTTTTTTTACGGTCTATAGTCAAGTTTTTAATATGTAACGTGTTGAACCACACTAATTAGAATATATAAATGTATGTCTGGTTTTTTTTTTTCAGGTACCAGACAGAGGAGGAAGGCCAAACGAACAACAGCCTCCTCCACCTGAAATGCCATCATGGCAACAGAGAACTGCTCCACAGGTAAATAAACTTATTAAAGAAAAGTACTCATTCTAAATTTAAAAAGAACGCTATTATAGTCAAACCTTTTTTCTTTTTTTTGAGTATGTATATAATACAGATTAGTATATTTTTTTAATAATATCTGTCTATCTCTATATATTAAAAACTGAGGAACGATTTTTTTTAAAGATAGAGTGACAAATAGGTGTGATTTCACTCTAATTTCAGTGGTCTATTATAAATGTTTCTTCCCTTTTTTGTTTCTAATTTTATTACATACTAGCTGACCCGTGCCCACTTCGTTCTACATAATGTTAACAATCCTTTTTTATATAGCCTATGACACTCAACAATAATGTGGCTTTCTATTGGCGAAAGAATTTTAAAAATCGGTTCAGTACAACCCGAGATTACTCTTTAGAATTTAACAAACACACAAACTTTACTTCTTTATAATATTAGCATAGATGAGCTATAAAACTATTTTTTATATAGTTTTTAGCTATAAAACATCCATAATTCATGATCCACTTGAAACACTAACAAGGTTTTATTTCGAATTCCGATAACGGTATTACGTAACATTTTCCACCAATCAAAGGGCGAGATTCATAAATCGAATTCTTATCAGTAACGTGCTGATAACACGCGACACGACTATTGGTCACGCTTTTCAATATGGCTGACGTTTGTTTAAGTTTATTTTAGTGCTGGTTTTATTTGCTTTTTAATGGCTTAAGATATGTTATCAAGTTTTACTTTCAGTGGTACAAGCTACATAGTATTTTTAATATATAACCACAGAGTATTTATTAAAATTCTGACATATATATTTGGAAAATTAAAAAAAAATATATCTTCAAAATATCGCTACATCGCTATCGTATTGAATATCGCTATATTAAGGAGTCAAGTTTAAAGTACCTACTAAGTACAACATAGTGCCAAAAACAAACTATTACATTTTAGTTATAACAATTAAGTGTAGATATATATTTGCTTAATAAATCTAAGTAGTCGGGCTAAGCGATTTCATGTCAAAACCGAAATAAAAAGTAATCTATGTTAATCTCTTAGCCAAATCTATTCAGTTGTATTTGCATGAAAAGATTTACTTAACTTTCGCGTTTATAATTTGAGTAACGTTACCTTATTTTAGTAGCATCTTACGGATCGTGAAATCGATGCAAATCTTTGTACAATGGTTTATATTACTTTAAACTATTTCTAAACAAAGAATTGCACCGATCTGACATTCAGTAAAAAAATGAAAGAACAATGAGAATGAGAAACAACAAACAAGAAAATCTCTTTAAAAAATGTTTAGTAGGGAAGTATAAGGAGGAGGAAGTAGAAAGCGATATTCTTGCTGTTCACCCAATTAGAATAAACATATAATAAAAACGTAATATGAGAAAAAATATTATAGGAGACCTTTATGAACGCAATAGAACCCAAAACAATGATTTTTGCAATTTTTGTCTGTTTGTTTGTGCACGCTAATCTCAGAAACGGCTTATATTATCTAGATAAGGGTTTCAATGGTTTATTGTGGTAAGCTTCCCTTAACATTTAGTGTTTAATTCATCTCAATCGGTTGATAAATAAAAAAGTTATGGCAACTTAAATAATCACGTTGAATTTGCTGAACGTTTGTTTATATGAAAGTCCACACGGATGGAGTCGCGGGGAATAGCTAGTTTAAAATATATTTAGAAAAAGGAACTGATATCTAGAAGAGGAATTTTATATAACAAAATATATGACGTATCCATTGCGCGTCGTATTCTATGAAAGTGTGAAGGCATCCCTTACGGAAGGGCAATGTAGGAAGCGTTCTAGTCGAGTAGACGTGACCTCGCGTAACGACCGTGACCATTTTAGTGATGGATCTTACTTTATACCAATTCCCTATTTTTGTAATTTGTCATACCTCTTGTTCGCGTTTATTATTAATTTTCGGGTATGTTACCGTTATTTTTTGCTTCTTTTAATATAAATTATACTTTGTATTATTACTACTTGATACCTATATTTTATTTTGTTACAAAACAATGCACAAGTCCTATAACTTTTAGATATATATTAAATTATTATTTAAATTTCGTACATCATCAGGTTGATCTAATTGTATGTATAAAATGCCAAGAAAGAGGCCTCTATGTATTGCGAAGATTTTCTTTTTAATATCTATTTGCATTTATTTTTCCATTTCACTTAAGTTTATCCAACCTCTTTATTATTACCAACCAAACACGTCGCACCAACAAAACCGATAAACAATGAAAAACCACAAAAATCAATAACCGACTAAAACCGATAAAACGGTCCATCAACATCGATATTGTCACGTCACTAGCGTGAAGCGTAAACGTTACGTGCCTATCTGCAGCTGCGAAACGATAACTTGAAATCGGTCATCGAACCAGTTTTTATAAATAAAAACAAACAGCTAATGATACTGGAAATCATCAGCAATTAAGTAAAACTTTTGATTCTTTCGACGTTTTTAGGTAACTGAAGACCTATGTCAAAATTACGATTGGTCACGCGTTTCTAGATTTTTCTTTTTCAATGTTAACAGCGCTTTAAAAAATAAACTACGCCAGTACTGAAACTATTTTATATATAACTTGTTTTATATGTAACTAGTTGACTCGTGCCCACTCCGTTGGGCATAATGTTAATTAACCTTTTCGATTTTTTATATAGCCTATTACACTTAAACAATAATGTGGTTTTCCACTGGTGAAATATTTTTTAAAATCCATTCAGTAGGTCCCGAGATTACCCCTTACAATTGAACAAACACACAAACTGTACTTCTTTTTAATATAGTAGTAAGTATAGATTATTAACGAAAGCGAAGAATTATCATTACCTACACTTCCCACACGTAGTACCTACTACCTACCTACGTTACATTAACTTAAATGAAGGCTATTTTAACGAAGAAAATCTCGTATTACAACAGAATCAAATACACTATTCTCAAGTTTATCCTATTCGTATCCTATAACTTGTACTGAGATAATTAATTTACAATATCGCGCACCGTAATCGATGGTATAATAAATCAATGTACGGACATGATGGATGCCGCATTTGCGTACATTCTCGCTACTGTTAACGACTTCTTGTTTTATGTATTAGACATAACTCCTTGTAATTACTGTCATGTCATTACCTATGTCATATCACTTCCTTAAAGGCACCGATAACGACCTTGTTTAATCAATTCATAAACTGGCCAAACTTTAACACAATTCCAAAGTTTTAATAATTCTTAATTTGATTTATTGTAAACAAAATTTACAAATGTTTCCCCTCTAAAAAAGCATTTAAACAACGGTCGAACACCCATAAACAATTTTCAGCGCGCAAAACATTTCATAATTCGAACGACAGATGAAATTTACAGGGAACCTCGACGCTGACGGATGGCGAGCCTAGAGCGATCGAACATTACGGTCTACAATATTAATGTAGCACATTCTCACCCACGGCAATAAAATAAATGATGTCATTTTTTTGTGTCCACGCGGGGAGCCCTTTGTCCCGTCGGCCTTTGTCCGATCCGCTCGCCCACGGGACGCCTATAGACTATACAGTATAGACAAACGCTAGGCGCCGCACATTTTTTGCGAGAACACGAGATTTGTATGACGCGGCTTTTCATCATAATTAATAATTTATTGCTTTCGTCAAAGCTTTGTAGCGCCGCACCTGCACGCATCGCAAGGTGCTTCTGTCTTGTGCGCAATAAATCATATTTTTTGCGTAATGTTCAATAAGAAAAAATTGAGCCGTCCTAATCCTTTATCATAATAGTAACTTGTCTTACTGAATTGTTGAGGTAAAAATATGAATCCAATTAGCTTGTTTACGATTGGGGTCATGATTATAAAATAAATCGTTGGATTATACTAAGCAGTGTATCCGTTAAATGTACCGCGCTGAAACTGCGTTCGAGCTTCGATTCGTGTCAAGTGTCACACGAGCGTACAATACTCGCATAAACGTCGCATTTTGATGCAAATCCGGCACTCACAATACATCGGACGATTTTACGACAGCCGCCAATACCGCCTGTAAAACATCTATTTTACTGTTCATTCGCGTATCCCGTTGTTTTAATAATAGCGATTAATATTACGAATTTATTATCATAACACGGCGCTTTTAGATAGAGCGGTATCGGGGGTTCAGCCGGAATGGGGGCCGATTATCGTTATCGACAACATTTCACGTCCGATGACATCGCACCGGCCATCAAAATATAATCGCGCTTAAACGGTTTTTATAAGGTGCTCCGATGTTTTTGGCTGTAAGTGAGCATATCTCATGCTTTTTATGTGACGCGCTGGTGATGTCAATGACGTTTGAATCGCCGTCTAGATTCTACTATACGTTTGGGCGTCATAATCATCAAATTACAAAACAGTCTAAGAGGAGGCAGGTGGGAAAATGTTTAAGTCAAACACCTTATGATATTGTACTTCAAAAAACTACGGAACTTCGGAATGGATTTTGGCCAATGTTAAAATTAATATTAATAAAGTGATAGGTATATTTTACCATAAATAAACACCTTATAAGATTTTCAAGTCTTAACTACATACAAAATGTAGTAAGTAGGTATCTACAAAATATGAAATTATGTACCAAATCGTGAATTCCCTTACAAAAGATTCCAAGAGCCTACAAAAAAGTTTAATGAGGGCAGTAAGCGCTGGCCACAGGTTTATCTCATAAGTTGTGAAAGTTATAGTATTCGGGGCAACTCAAAGCGACCGACGGACATTAAAAGAAGAGATATGGTTGGCCGAACTCATTCAATATTGTCAATCTGAACGGCTTGATTGACTGACCGTTTATGAAGCGAAGGGAATATTATTACTGCACGTATGGGATGCATCATGCAGATATATAATTATGAATCAAGCTATATGTAAAGTAAGTAGCAAGTAAATCTATACTAATATTATAAAATAAGTAAAGTTTGTGTGTTTGTTAAATTGTAAGGGGTAATCTCGGGATCTACTGAACTGATTTTAAAAATTCTTTCACCAATAGATAGCCACATAATTGCTGAGTGACATAGACTATATAAACAATATTTACTTGAACATATTACTGATGTTTGAACGTTATTAAAAAGCTTATAATATAAAAAGTAAATCTACGAATAATCAAGTGGCTTTGACATAAACAACACAGTATAAAAAATATTGTCAAGTCTCATTACTCTGCGATAATAGTCTATGCTTGATATTCTGTTTTTAAACGAGCTTTTTCCTGACCACAGACAAGCTATAAACAAGAGCATTAGGCTAGCCACACACGACATTAATCAGTGCGCGTCATGTCAAGTCAGTGACATAATAACATGTTCGCGGGTTCACCGACAAACGTTTTTATCTGCCATCAATCAAACGTCGACACTGGCTTCCGTGTAAGAAATAACTTTCTCTTATTATTTTTTTTATTTTACAAAAAACATAGATTAAATCTAAAATTATATAGACCATTATCATTACTACATAAAAAAGATATGGCAACTAATAACATTAAAACTGAAAAAAACATCAGCCGAAATACAAATGACATTTCAACACTACAATTAAAGTTTAAGTAATCGTGACGGAATATTGTTTAGCGACTAATTAATAATGATAAATGATGCCGAATGGTTCATGCTAATTCTAAACTAATTATAACTTGAGTTATAACGCACTTTAAACTCGTTGAAAATAACTACATTTTTACGTATCTATAAATTTAAAGTGTGCAAATTTGAGTATGGACAAGCCAAAGGAGTTTTACTTTTTTTTTAATATTTAAGCAGTTATATGCACGTGGTAATATTTTTAAATAGTAATAATATTACTTCGCAACAGATAAAGAAGCAATAATTAAGTGTAATTTGCAAAGCTACAAACAAACGTCATCGCTACAAACTTTTGGCGCGAACGAATGACAAATGAAACATGACATGAGGCGTTAAAAAGTTAATTAAAAGGCGCTAGTATTGAAGCTTCATACACCTTAACTTGCAGGTAATGACCATAAATATTATTGTATTAATAAACATGCTCATGTAATACCTAATTTTCGAATTACAGTAAATATAGAAAAACCAGATGGAAATAATAATTGTTGCATGTCATCGCGTGTCATAAGATGACCAAATTATAGTCGTGAAAATTAAAACGAAAAATAAAAATGAGTGTTCGTTCAGGAACGTGGACCGCATCACTGTCAAAATAACATATGAGCCAATAAGGGCTCGACGCGGTGACAGCGGCGTCACGCTAAGAAATTACGATATATGAACTTATTAAAATATCCTACGACTACTTTCTCGTTTTGCGGTCGGATGACAACACGCTGAAGTGGGATGACAGTGTGTTGGTATTTTTAGTTCCACAATTAAGAATTTAAGCTACACTTACGAAAATTGGAAGTAGAGAACATTTTTTGTTCGTAATATGTGAGAATCATGTTTGTTTGAGCAAAATAAATAATGAATATTGTTTGTGTTTTCTGTATATAATATTGCATATTTCAAACAAAAAAAACTCACACTATCCATAGAAAAGCATGTCATAATAACGTATGTCTGACTCTAAAAAATTAAACAACTTAATATACTTCAATTAAGCTACATCGGTCGCCCAATTAGTATTACCATATAAATTAACAGTCGTATGGCAGTGATCATCGGCTTCTTCAAAGGTTCATCGGTTCACACGGCCCGGTGTTAACTAGTTAAATCCGGAATATTTAAACAAAAACGCCCAGTACCGTTACACACCACATGTGGTACAAACATTCGACACGCGCGATCTGCCTCTTGACGAATGGCGACAAAAAATTCCTGTTTATGAACCCACTTAACATACTTGACATTGTTACTGAACGAAATATTGTGTAACACTTGGCTGTGTAAATATTTGTCTATGCACGCCTACGCTGTGATGTATTATACCAATATGTATACGTCTTGTAAATGACGCTTGTCATTATTGATTTGGTGGTTCACTACTATGATAAATGTTAACTGTATTTGTATGAAACTTCCGTGAAATTATTTGTGCAAATTCTGAAGTTTTTTTTTCATAAAATCTTAATAGATACTATACAAATATTTTGTCTGAAATTAAAGCGTAAAATACAAGGAAAATATTCACAACGCTCTGTATTTACATGTTTTTATATTTCACAAAAATCAGTAGTCAAAGAAGTTTCCACAAAAACGCTACAAAGAGGAAACGCGCAAAAAGCGTGACGGACAGACGAACGACTAACAGACATCTGTCGCTGAGACGGTGTGGAGAATCGCACCTCCATGTGTTAGATTGGATTAGAATTTCAGAAAGTGATCAGTCACCGTACAATTTAACGGTCCATATAACTGAAACCGATTTGCTGTTATAATCACTAAAGCAGGCATGGAAAACAGAAATCATAAATCCTATGATGGCAACATTCTTTTTTGTCTGTGTTAATAAGGATATTTGTCACGTCAAAGCCGTTTCTGAACGGATGCGCGCGAAATTCAATTTGCGAACATTCGAACGATGCCGCCATGATTGAGTATCGGCCATTTGTGAGAGATGATGGGTGGAGAACAAGTATTGTACATTTATGCTTTGAAACAATATAACAGCTGACGTAAATAAGGTGTAAAATTGTTCAACCACTAAATATTGATCACTAAACTAAAATAGAAATAATATCCATTCATTTACATTCTTCAACTTTAAATTAAGCCATTCAAACAAACTGTATGAAAATAAATAAATATAAGTACTTATTCAAGACAATAATGTTAGGCTCAATTTGTTCAAAACCGTTCAAACTCAGTCATCTTATTCTTTAGAAACTCAATTCTAAAAAGGCTAAAAATAAAATATTTCCGTTGCACAACGTCAATCTTCTGATATTAACAAAAAACTTTCGGGCACTCATTGTCAAGTTTTCACGGTGTAACGATTGCGAGTAAAAGTGAAATTCGTTACATTGGCCAACGGCGTTATTGTCGTTATACGGCGTTACCCGTTATTATGACGAGAACACAATTATAACGAATAATAGATCACGGAGTTGATTTTTTTCGTAACGAAAAATTGCGAAGTTGTGTAACACCGCGTACGAAACGTTATTAACTTATCTTTGTGCCGTTAAGTGGCAATTTAAAAAAATACTTAGGTTTTCAAAACAGGGGTAGGAGGTCAATATAATCATGAAATTGAAAGGTTTTTAATCCGTAGCGATTTTTTAATCACACTTAAAGTAGATAGATTAACTCTGAATTCAGTAGGTATTGCATAATATTCATGAATTTCTGCTTAAATTTATTGGCCTAACACTTTTAATTGCCACGTTATATAAAAAACTTACAGCGTCAAATTAGACTTAAGAATTAACTTATTCATTTTCCTCTAGCGAAACATTATCTCTATTTGAAGTGATACTCCTGTTTAATTCCATTTCGTACGACGATTTTTATTTCTCTTATTGAGATGCACTTTTCTATATCTAGCTATCTAATAGGAGTGGAGGAGTGGCGGGGTGATATTAGGTTTGCAACCTGAATAATGACGACGTCCACTCTGCCAATAGTAACTACGACTAGGAAAAAGATATAGTAGTAGCATTTAGCAGTAGACGACCGTTTGGCGCAGTGGTAGTACAACTGCTTTCTGCGCGAAGGGTTTTTCGATACCTACACCGGAAAATATATTTGTTATTTACATTTGAATTTTTCTGGGGTCTAGGTGTTGCTATGTATTGTATGTATATATATAATGTAATTTATTCCGTTATCTAGTTGCCATAACACAAGCTTCAGCTTAGCTTGGAACTAGATGGCGCTGTGTATAAATGTCCTGAAAATATTTATTTATTATTTAAAATTAACGTACCTGTATAACTCTCATAGGTAGACCGGTTTCCTTCGCGAGCTGCTCCCGTATATGTCTCGTTGGCTTGGGTGTTTGCGAAAACGCTGACTTCAGAATCTCCAACTGTTTCGCCTTGATGGTAGTTCTCGGGCCTCGTCGCTTGGAGCCTCCGTTACCGTCATCTGGGGACTTGTTCTCGGCCTGAGAGTCCCTGGTCTCAGGGTCTCCGTCCAGCGAACCCTGGGAAGGGAAGAGGAACAACTGAATGCGAATATGTAGCCAGTTCCCATATATGTTATAAAGGCTTGTTATTTTAGTTGACGTGAACGAGAACCCACGACCCTTCGCGCAGAAAGTAATTGTGCTATCACTGCGCCAAGGGGTCGTCAAGTTTAAAAACTAAACTGTATTATATTTGACCTAAAACATATATGTATATCAAACAGATTCTCTATAAATGGTTTGTATTTTTGCTGTTTTTTTAAGAAAACTATTAAAATAGTGACCTATTTTAATATAATACTTAATTTCGATATCCTACTGATTTTAACGAAAGAACTAGTTTAGAACTTAGTTACTAAATTTATTTATAGGTACATTGCTAGTATTGTATGTACAATGTGTCACTATGAACTGTTATAGCTAATATTTAAATATTGTGGTATTTTTTACTTTAGATAATCTTTACATCTTTACTATCTAGTTTTTAAATGTACCATAGCACACTACCGCATACTAATACCAACCTGATCTTCGGAGTCGTCGTGCGGTTTTGTATCGCCATTATGCGATAGATCCGAATGGAGCGCCGGGTGCGGCGCGTGCGCAGGACTACTTGAATTGTTGGCCGTTCTTGACTCTTCCTCCTCTTCTTCATCAGACCCGGAACCGAGCAGCGAGTCCGCTATAAAAAGGAAGGTTTATTCATGTGCTGCTTGTTAGAACGGCCACTTACAATTGTAAATGAATCTTTGTTACAACATAATAGCTCTCTTCTTTTTACGTATTAGAGCTTGTGATGTGTATGTGAGCTTGATATAATATGTCATTGGTTATTTATTTGCTAATTCAATGAGCTTGAGAAGTTCTTTTTCTGCTTAGTTCTTACAGACTCAAGTAGAAAAAAATCCTATGCAACACGAGTCAATATAGGGCTACATTTATTAAAGAAAAATACAGTATTATTTTTCATACGTAAATTAACAAGTGCTTGGCTTATATTCTTAACCCATTAAAAGCACGTTACATCAATATCCAAACTTATATCCACTTCATTCTCTGTGACAACTTATAATTTTCCTCTTAAACTAGGGTATAGTAATTGTTTTTGTGGTTAATTCCTTTTCCTCTCCACTCCTGGGGGAGATGCGAAATTACATTTTTATAGAGTTAGAGAGCGAAGGGTCGCGCGATTGCTTTCTATAAGTCAATTTTATAGCGCTATACGCTTTGTATGGTAATGTTTGGTAATTATGCGTTCAATTTTGCAGTAATTGGTTTATCGAGTCAAGGGGGTTAAAAGTATTTAATATTTATAAGTAGTAGCGGAAATATTATAGACAATCTATTAAAATTCAGATGTTTTTATTGTTTTTCGAATTACAAAAGGATTTATAGTATCCATCTAGAAATGTAGGTATGTTCTACTCGTAATTATTTGACATCTTCATCGTCTTATTTTGAAAACATCTCTCGATCTATATACCTAATATGAACATAAATATGTATAGGTTAGGATTCCTTGTAAAGTTGAAAACAAAATCTTTGGCATATGTATACATATAATAAAAGCGTAACGAGTAGCTGTCTTTACATGAAATATATATGAGAAAAAATATTATGGGAGATCTTTATTAACGCAATAGAACCCGAAACAATGATTTTTGGAATTTTTGTCTGTTTGTCTGTTTGTTTGTGCACGCTAATCTCAGAAACGGCTTATCCTTTCTAGATGGGGTTTTCAATGATAGGTATATTGTGGTAAGCTTAACTTAACATTTAGTCTTTAATTCATGTCAATCGGTTGATAAAAAAAAATATGGCAATTTAAAGAATCACGTTGAACTTGATGAACGTTTGTTGGCGCGGGTTAGACATTTTCAAAAATGCTGCCCAAAGTCACTTTTCCACGCGGGCGAAGTCGCTGGCACAGCTAGTTATCAGCATAAAGTACATAAGTAGTGTAAACATAAAGTATCAGCTATCTACGTATTACAAGAAGAGAACCTAATAACGTATCGTCGCTACGGAGTAGGTAACTAGTTTATAAATAATTATATCTATTGAACATACACGATAATTTTAATGACACGCTCGGCAACAATTTGTACTGTATTTAATTTTTCCTTAAACATTTATTTACTCATCCTTTATTAAACGTCAAACCTTTTTGTTAAAAGGCTATCGATAGAGATGTCGGGTAATTTGTTGTTAGTTTGAAGAAATTATTAGTCTATAATACGATACTAGTTTCTTGTAATTGACAGTAATGGAGTAAGTTGTTGTTGAACTTTGCTAGATACAGTTCACTTTAGTTATAACTTATACTAAATATTGTTCTACCTCTTGAGCTACGTTTTACATTTTCTTCAAAATAATTAATAGACACATGTACATTAATTTGATCACCGATCATAATTCTAGACATTATTACTTCAATGTGATGCCAAGGACCTATAAATAAAAACAAATTTTGCTTGTAAGCTTTTTTAAATGTCATGTGTAGCTTAGCTTGAGGCTTATTTCAAGCAGCATTCTTCGAGAATATAAATGTATGTACTGTACTATTTATAATTGTAGAACTGGAAGATTATTTTATTGTTGGTTTGGTTTGGTTTGTTAGCTGGCGCGACGCGTATTCGTATTCGTATACGTAAAACCTATCTTATCTAACCTATGATATAACCATAAACATCTACCCTTTTTTCTACTAAAGAACTATCCTTGTACTTCAAACAATTTTCCAAAACAAGCTTTGTCTGTATTTCAAACAGAGTGACGAACGTAGCAACACATATAGCGATTCATTTTTGTTATAAAGTATTTTATACCTACTCACGAAGCATTTAACATTCTATCCTAACGTTTTTCATACGACAGCTCTCAAAAGCTCTCATACACAAGCACTTAACCGCTATATAACTTCAAACGCGACTAAATATTAGCACATCTAACATTATCTTCCCAACGCAGTTTTGACCGAACTTATAAAACAAGGGGAAGGACTCTCGACGCCCGGCCGTTTTAACTCAAGTATTTGCTTACTGGTAACAATTTGAAAATAATTCCTCTCTTCGCACCGCTGTTTGAGAAAGCTTTTGTTTTTAAATTGATGCACTTATCGATAGGCTAGCTGAACAGAAAGTGTATGCTTTGCTATGACTCTTGAGATGTTTTAATACGTCAATGCAATATTAATAACTTCGTTAAATTCTTAACTGGAGTTAGGTTGTATTAAAGATTTAAAAACATGGTGGTTTTCAACAAAACCTTTGGTAGTATACATATACTATATTTTCAATAGTCATACTAAATTTAATTAATATCGAATTACATATACCTACTTAACTTCCCTGGAAACATATACACATAATATCCTTGAGGCAAAGGTTAATAATTTCTTAATTTTAAGCCAACGCTAAGAATTTGAATTAAATCAAACTATTTGTATGCAAGTACATACTATATTCATTATATACACATGTAGGTAGGTATGTATGTCCTCCTCCTGTTATAAATACGGTATCTTTTGTCATATTTTTTCTCAAGACCGACCGCCAGTCTACATATACCTAGAGGTCCCGTTAATTCGTTTCCCTGACGATGACTTGCGCTAGGAAACGCAAGTCAGCTAAGGAAAAAACTCCAAGATTAATAGAAGTCAAGTCCCTTAGCCAACTCATTGCCGCATAATAAGTTTTGGCGGTAAATTAGTTTGATATATTTTTGGTAACCAACTCAATTTTCCACGTTTTAATAAAAAAAATTGAAGGTATAAGCGACATAATATTATAATACCTTTAAAGTATTTAGGTACTTATCTGTTATTTAAAATGAGTGTTCTTTAATTTATCAATTTTAAAGTCAACTTTGTTAATTGATTTTATAATTACAATTTTACATGCGGATAAAAAATAAATGTTACTAACGTATTAAGACTTAAAACGCTTCAATCTATATTTATAATTTTTTTCAAACGAAGTCTTTATAATTTATTTTCTGCCGTAGGAGGGCAACACTGAAAACAATTTATTTGGACCCCAAGTAAACGGGGCTTTGTCTCCCAAATCGAATTTTGGCGGGATAACCGTCGCCATTGTTGAGAGTTTTCTAAGTTTTCCCTGTATTGGAAATGAATTTCACAGCCTGACTGATATTCGAAGCTTTTATCGAAAATACAAACATATTCTTTTTTAAAATAAATTCTTTTGCTTTCATTACCCATTTACAAAAACTGCCATTAATGTTTAAGAGTATGGTAAATACCCAAAAAGCTTATGAACTTGAAATAAAATGAAAAAAATAAGAAACAACCAAACTTGTAAATATGATTACGTTTTACATAAATTACTCAGATTACTTAGGTGTGTATATAATTACAGTTCCGATAGCAGACCTGCTCACTAACAATACAGTACAATTCGGCATATCTTTAAGATCAACGTCGTTCAACAATTAGTAGCTATTATGAATTCAATCAACATGCTTCATGAATAATTTCCCTAAAAATTATAATGGCCACTATCTCGGAATCTATAACAACCTATTAGCGGAGCGAAAGCTATAAAAATCACAGATTATTTCGTATTACAGGCATATTAAAGTTTGTTATAGCGTGTTTATGGGACCGACCGTTAATTCGAGACCACCATCTTAAATGTAAAATAAGAAACCGCGATAAGAATCTAAGAATATAAAAGATATGGGAATTCTTTGTGGTGCCGGTAGCCGGCGTGTAGTTATGTACGCAGTACGACGCCCATATACGGGACGCCGGGCACGCACACAGACGCGGCCGGCCGGCACACATACACGGGCCCTACACGCACACACGGAACTCCGAGGTGTGATTGGTGAATGGTGGAGCCACGCCACGCCCACTTTTATCGACATTGCGCCGTAAGCGTGCGTGCGAAACACCACTATATATACGACAAATCGTCTATAGTTCAGCTTTGAGGCCGAGGGCCGTTTTTAAAATGTCATTTCCATCCGACGTCTGTGGGAAAGCTCTTTGTTGTTTTTCAATGGCACTTTTTATTGTCGAAATCAAATTTCGCCGCTTCGAATTTTTCAATTTGCGCTCCGTTCACGTACATCAAGAGCGTGAAGTATTTTCTTTAAACAAGGTACTTGAGAATTTTAGATGCTTTTATGCACGGGTTTCTTGCACCTTTAAATTTAGATGGTCTTTTTATTCCAATCACTACTATTAGTGAATTTATCCGCGACTCCGTCCGCGTGGACTTTCATATAAACTTTGACCCCGCCTTCTCCCCTTTTAACCCTTTTTTCCAGTTAAAAAGTAGCCTATGTTACTCTCCATTTTTTCAACTAACTGTATGCCAAAAATCAGGTCTATTGATTGCTTACGGCGTGAAGGAAGGACAAACTAACAAACAAACACACTTTCACATTTATCATATTACTATGGATTCGTATTCCATAAGAGATACAACTATTTAAATAGGTACATACAACCTACCCACTTTCAACTACCGTTCGAAACATTCTCCAAGCAAGCAACCATACATAGCAAACAATCTAGATCCTTCTAAATAATAAACTAATCGTGACTCGTGACCGAAGCTTTCCCAGGTAGCATGAGGTACAATTGTGTTGAAGCAAGATTTGACTCCGCCGCCTTTTGATTCGCGGCGCCTACGCCGAAGCGATGACTTGCATTTTTTTCTCTTACTACGAGTTTCTGGTATAACGTTTTCTCTGTAATGATTTGTTTTGAAATAAACTCACTGGTGTTATGCTTTGTTATGTTTATAATTCGAATTTGGTGGAGAAAAGTTAAGGAATAACTTACAGTTTGAACTTTATAAATATTCTGTAATTTGTTGTAAGTTTATTATAATGGTTGAAATCTATGTTTATTGCAACATATATTTAATAAATAGTAAAAAAGTGGCATTGATTTCTAAAGGAACCAGAAAATATTAACTACGTGTATCAAAAATAAACCAAAGTGTACAAATACCAACAATACTAAACTCTATACTTATTCGTTATAAAGCCAGAGCTTAAAAAAGGAATTCAATAATTTAAAAATGATATACAACCTAAGGTCACCTCACACGACCTGACTGTCGTAAAACTTCGACGAATAAACAAAGAAAAAATATGTAACGGTAGAGCGCGGAGCAATATGTCAGCGTCTGTAGTCCTATAGGTAGAAGCTGCAGATTTATACTGCACGTTTTTTAACGTATTCTTTTACTATTCGTTCGTATAAAAATCGTTTTAACCTAAGAGGTGTTTCAGTCATTTTCAACTAATACAAAAAACCTTTCGAATTGATGTCTAGAAGGATTGACATCACATC
Source organism: Eurema mandarina (assembly GCA_018238005.1). Taxonomy (NCBI): domain Eukaryota; kingdom Metazoa; phylum Arthropoda; class Insecta; order Lepidoptera; family Pieridae; genus Eurema; species Eurema mandarina. The sequence goes on from DWAJ01002344.1 coordinate 16,051, forward strand.
TTTTAAATTAAATTCTCAATATTATAACTAACTAGCCGTTCCCCGCGATTTCACCCGCGTAGTTAATCCACTGTTACATCACCTATCTACATAGAAAATTTCAGCTAAATCGGTCCAGCCGTTTTTGCCTGAAACAATTTCAAACATACACACATTCTCACAAATATTCACATTGATAACATTAGTAGGAGTAGTATGAATACTTGGATAACAGAAAACATTAATCCGTCAAAAAACGTGCAGCACTTACAGCACCGTAGACGCCCTCTCGCCTCGGATCGCGTAGGACGTTAGAAAAATTGGTAGCTAATTCATCAAACGGCTGTGAAAAATTGGTGTTAAATTATTTTTTATGCGCCGCAGCGAATTCTATGACCTCGTAACGAGCTTGAACCTATCTGTTTGGTTAACGTTTATAAATTGATACAAAAAGTTTCTATTATTGCAAGTCAAAATTAATACCGTTACGCGGTAATGAAAAAGAGTCGTAACAGATAAATCCATTAAATCATCAACATTTTTAAGTATTTAACAATTAGTCGATGCCACCAATTACATTATTGCATTACATATAAATTTATCTAAGTAAAAAATATAATTAAGTATTAGCTCTATAATATACAACCTTTTTATATAGGTAAAACTAGTGAAATGTTGCTTTATAAGACGAATTTGAAATGTAAAATTTATATATATTATTTACATTGTTCGTATGATTTTATTGATTACTAGCTGACCCGTACCCACTTCGTTGGGCATAACGTTTATAAACCTTTTTTTTTTTAATTTTGTAAATTTATTATACGAGTATAACCTATAACACTCAGCAATAATGTGGTTTTCTATTGGTGAAAGAATATTTAAAATCGGTTCAGTAGATCCCGAGATTACCCCTTTCAATTTAACAAACAAACAAACTTTACTATAATATAAATAATATAGAATATAGGTAAGTATAGTCGCTATATTATATTTTAAAGTCAGAACTTACTACATGTAAGTACCTATGTACCTACTACAAAGCTATTACCAATGTGATGAAATCCTATAAATAATGATACTCGTACTGAGACTTCCGACTGTTCATAATATATTATTAATATTTACATAACAGTATAACACTATGTTTACGTGAAACGAACAAAGGTACGTAAATAATACGTAATACAGTAGCCATTAATGTTGTGTTGAAAATAACTCCTAGTAAGAACTATACATATTATTAGTAAATATATAAATTGTCCATATAGTGCAACATTTTGGTAAAAAATTCTCTATCCCAAATTATCAGGAAAAAAATAAAAAGGTCTATTATATTACATTTATATGTATATTGTATATAGGTACATAATAATAATAAGTCTTCAGAACGCTATACAGTACCTACCTATGTTATGACGCCTAGATAAAGGATAATTTACTTATACGTTCTTTACTTTTGTACATGATTCATACAAAAAATTAGAACAATTGTAAGTACAATTGTTACAAAATTGCAGTATAATGCTATCGTCTGAAGTCTGGTAGAGTATATTATGGGAGTGGGTGCGCCGTGACCGCAAATCGTGATCTCCGAGATTGCGATGTGCGTGCGCAGTGGCTTTTATTTTATTTGATTTGCTTATTCAACAGTCCTGTGATATATATTGTTGGTTTAATCGATGATGTACTGATATATTGAAGTCTGAAAACCTATACAGTCAGGGCCGCGCCAGCCCCCGGTAGCGCCTCATAAAAAAAACTAATTCATTTTTCAACGAATATTATAAATATTAAGAGACGTGTTCAATAAGCTTAATATATTATGTTTTGTTGTTTACAAGGCCTTTGTTCCGCCTATTGTACCTTTTTACTTATCGATACTCCACTACAAAAAAAAACAATAATTAAGATGGCCCAGGTCTTGTCATGGCCCCAGTGTGCACCGTACACTTTGCAC
>DWAJ01002345.1:0-17984 GCA_018238005.1 Eurema mandarina
TATATAGCCTATAACCAGCGGACAATTAAGACGCTTCTAATGATATGTCATTTGTCGAATTCTGATTAGTGGTTTAGAAGTTACGAGGGAACAGATGAACATACATACATACATACATACATACATAGCCTGTCAAAATCATAACCCTCCTTTGGCTTTGCCGTAGTCGGGTAAAAACTAATTAACCTCTTTACACAAATGGCATATATCAGCTGATGTAGTAATAAATGTATGAAAAACATTTTGCACTTAATAGTTTAAAAATGCAATAGTAGTCAACTATGTTCATATCTCGCTTTAATCACCCAAAGTTGTTGTTGAACGCAATATATTCACTAGTTCACAACAAAGTTAGGACATCAGTATAAGTTTAAGCTTTTATTACTCGCAAATATTTGGACAGTTTCGTTTCCTGTTCCCGGAGTTAGATTCCGAAGTGCAGTGTGTTGTTATACCTATTCTGACTGCCTCATCGTTTATTCTGGAACGTACCAAATGATTCAGAAAATTTTGCTAGTTATAGGTTTCAAGTTTATAGCCTGTGGTAAGGGAAAATCGTATTTCCACACACGAGTTACAATAAATAGGAGACCGACTGGGTGAGTACCCCCACAGTGCCAGACATTCTACCGCCAGAAGTGATGTGCAAATGTGCTCCGGTCTGAAGGGCACTGTACCCAGTGAGATCACTGGGCTAATGAGTCTTAATATCTGATGACTCAAAGTGGGGAGCGTCGGTGTAGTGCACCCCTGTCCGGAATTGGGCTTTATAGCAAAGTTCCGGGTAGCACTGCATTGGTTTTGGGCTGGCGTTTCTCTTACCATCAGGAGTGCGTCCAGCTCGTCTTCCCACTTCATCTTATAAAAAAAACAGTACTACGATAAATCGCAGTGATTAGATTTAAAACTTACATACGTTTCAAAGTGGTTTTCTGACTATTAAACACGTACTCTATACACTCAACTTAAACTCTATAATTCACCTACTAGAAGTTTAACAGCGTAAGTGAAATTTAAGACCTTTAATAAAATCTTTAATAAAGTCCTCATATGAGTTCACAATTTGCTTCATCAAAAGGCAATAACGTTTTAGATTCCCTACTCAAGTTAGTAAGATTACGTCAGACAAAATGTCTTTGGACGAAAATGAACCTTCCAACGTTAAAGTACCTAGTTACTAACTTAATAATCCAAGCCTATTCTTGTGTGTGTTATCTAGTAATACATACCCAGTTATAGACGCCGAATATATATGCTTCAATTTCATTTCAATAATAGAAACAAATTTCTATTAAATAGAAAATCAAACGCTTTTTTAATTTCAAGCCTATTGTTCAAATTTCAAAGACTTATCCTATTAATTTACAACAGCACTTTTACGTTTTCCTTCATTATCTCGGAATGTTTGATCTTAAATTGGTGAGCAGAATTTATTCATGTAAATTTACCGCTACTATAAGTTTTTTAACGAATGTCCATCAAAGCTTTGTAAGCCACGTACGCTTTTCAAATTCAATTTATAACTAGTTCGAAGCTACATATATGTAATACACATATACGAGTATAATATAATATAGTAATTGATACAACCACAACACAGTAACATCATTAGAAGATCGTTAGAACATAAGGCATTACAGCAATCTCTCGTAAATGATATAATCGGATAGAGAGCCATGTTCATTCATTGTTAATGAGTCTAAGTACGGCTTTATTGAATTTGTTATTACAACTAGCTGCTATACGTATAAGGGTTGAAACGAACCCAATTTAGAAAGCCTTGTTGTTCCATGTATCGGAATATAAATTATTTATAAACAGAAGAGATTGAAAGAAATTTGTATCTAAATTAATTACTTAGATAGCCTTCTCTACTTTGTAACATTCAGTATGTTAGCCTTCATTTGCATATATCCCATACACGCGAAACACTAGACAAGAATAATAATTAATTAATTAAAATACGCTGAATGTAAGCTAAAAATATTTCTCAAAAGTTTGCATAGTGAGCACTGTTGGTCATATTGAGTAATATAAATACGATACTAGTTAATTTTTTATTTGAAAACACGCGCGACAATATTATTTGAGTCATGATATTCATCCAACTATTTGCACACATCCTTTGCCAAGGAAAGGTCGTTTGAGTTAGGGGGGTGAGTTGTAAAGTCGACACTGTGGGGCGACAAATTGTCGCCGGTGACGTCACTACCTCGGGTCAGTAGAACGGGAGCGATGTATCCCTGAATTCAAGGTTATGAAGTAAACAAATTGAAGGTGAGGTGTGACAGCTTGTTAAAGCTAACATTCTAATGGACTTCTAAATGCACGCACCTTCACGGCTTTAGTTAATCCGGATAAATGTTTGACGTAAGCGTCGCGCTAATGCGAAAAAGATTTTCATATTAGGAGCTACGTAAAGTACTATTTGGCCGGAACTCGGAAGGGGCGCTCCACTGTGAACCTCTTTGAGCTATTAAAAGTCACAGGGATTTTACTTCGAAAAATATAAGAATGTAAGCGTACTACCACATTCTCGTGTTCTCATCTTCTTTGGTAACGTATGCCGCCGAGGGGAGGTTACTATTGAGCGGCCTTTTCTTTAGGGAAAGTTACTAAGTCCCCATAATGTGAAGCAACCATACAAAAGTGGTAGTTTACAAACAATTTGTTAAGCTTGCCACCGTCACCTAACTGATTACCATTGGAAGAGATACCACTTGAAAAGTTTAGTCAAATATCACATTGCCAGTATTATATGTAAAGAAAAGTATTGAATACAAAATAAATCTCATTAAATTTAAAATTAAGTTGTTATAGAATACGCCGTAACTGAAGATTGGGGTCAGGCTGCGTTAAGGCTGCGTCGGCGACACGCGGGCGCGACGCCGCGGCGCCACGACGCTACGTCACGGGCGCTCGATACCAACAGATGATCCACTGAAAACATCCTTCCAGACTATTCTATTTAAAACATATGCTTACATTATTTATAAAGGAGTCATTGAAAAAATTAATAGGTATTTAAATTTGCTTAACTTTGAATAATTAATATATCAATCAGGTAGGATACAGGTATAGGTACAAAAGCCTTATAGATTTAAATTTAAAAATACTTAATGCCAGTCTTAAATGAAATCAACAAAATCCCTAAAAAGGGCTCAGACATGTGAGTAATATAAAATATGCGTTTAAAAATAATTGAACGTTGCAAAGCTTTAGTTAAAATTCTATTAAGGATTCTAGAAATTGTACCAGAAAATAAAATATGATGAATATAATTTGTGCAGCAGAGACTAGAGCCAATGAGTTTATGTGATTACGAAGGACGTACGTGCAAGTGCAGATTACAACCCAACATCTCAGTGTTCCCTCCGAGCAAACGGAATGCTTTAGTTGCCTCGATTTTACATATAAGACGCTTATTTCCATTGTACCGTTCACTACAATTTATTTTCTTTGCCAACTACGACGAGATTAATTTTGGATAAAAATTTTACTATATTATGTTCCAGCAAAATAAAATATGTTAATCGAATTTAAAAATGTACGGTGCTTTATATAATACAGCTATTTGTCGTTGTCTTTCAGTTTTCAATTGATTAAAATATTAATGAACAACTGTCGTAATTTCAGTTCAAAAATATTTCCACTGTGTATAATTCCGTACTCTGTAAATATTTTATATCCCGGTATTAATAAATAATAAACTATAGTGCCCGTATGTGAATTTCTCTCGTGGTTTTGGGCGTAAATTGTTTGGGTGAAAATTTTCAAATTTACGTTCGCAACGTTTAATTTATAGCGACATTTATTTTATGCCTTAAAGCCTTTTTACGCATATCATGTTTATTTTGGTATTCTTCAATCAGTACACATTATAATTGTGGTATCATTAACGTTAAAAACAGAAATTAATAATTGGTCCATTGTGTTTTAATTAAATATACAACTGTTCAGGTGTACTTTGCAGATAAAACTAAACATATACAAGGATATTCGTGTGTTATGAAAACATGTATATTTTACAAAGCTCCAACTAAATATGTTTGTTTAGGTGAAGCAGGGAGCACAGGCTACAACCGTATATATTTTTAAAATTTATGTTACCATATACATTACGTTAAAAGCTAACAGTTTTGTTATCTACTTGATATATTTTTAAACTATTCCTATTTGTTACGGCTTAAGAATTTTACATTAATATTGTCTTAATTAAACAATTCCACGATTATGTTTCGTAACAAATACTCCGAAATAAGATAAAATAGATTAAAACTGTATGAAATAGCTACTTTAAATACACGGCCGACGCTAAGAGTTTAACTGGTAATATTGGATAAGTTAGAACCTTTGTAATAGTAAGTTAAATTGTAATATAAAGTTTGTTGTGTTCAAGCTTCCCCGCAATTGCCAAGTTCGCTGATAGGCTGGACTTGCGAACAAGTTTATTTGCAGGTGCTGGGTCTTGCGTTGAAACTAGCTCATAACACTAGTACTAAATGCATATAGAATGTTTTATACGTCATAAAAATACACCAATCTGCTGAAATTGTTATATGTATTTACTTAAAATATTGTAAAGGAAATTGGGGATGAAATAACCATATAATTAGCGATTGTCAAATAACATGGAACAAACTTTAATCCTTCAGATGTATTATATTATTTTAAATGTGTTCACATGCTGAGTTAGTTGTAAAGAAACTTATTATAATGTTGTTCTTTAAATAATCTAAATCTTTAAAATTTACGGAAACTGTAGAACGGATAAAATGTGCTTATTATCTTATTTTGTTAAGTCTACAAATTAAACCTTTAGTTGAATTATTATTAGTCCTTTATTTAAGAACAATACGCGTAACGTTTAAATGTTTTATCTACAATGAACATGGAAACAATAAGAGTGAAATCAAAGACAGTTGTTCACGTGGAATAAAAGCACGGCTGGCCTGCGTCATATTTTCAGAACTGCTCCATATAATATTAAAAGCTGTTGCCTGCTCAACGGATGGGAAAAATATTTATAGAGCAAAAACTACAGTTACAATTTATGTGTCAATTTCCTAAATTAAAATGACGTTGGTTATGCTAAAATGTCTAGTTTCAACTTACAGCTGAACGTGATTAATAAAAAATATGTTCTAAAAAAGCAATACTAAAAATAGATCCTGAAGTTTTTTTTGATAAATAAAATAAATGATTTATGAAATGAAGGCTCATGGAAAAGTATGAGTCTTTAAGCGGAAAAAAGGCGATAATTTATAATGTTAACAAAGGTAAGTTTTCACTATTGATTTCTCTTTTCCGCTTTTTCTCCTTCTCCTCTATTCCCATAAGTATTTTTTAAATTCATTTTAACTTCAATATTTCCATATCGTTTTATATAAATCGACTGATTACGTTTCAACAGAATCCACTTTATCTTTAAATAAACGACATTCTAATATTAAGACTCACTGAATCATAATTGCTCACTATAACATATCACAATATTAATATCAAATGAGGATATTAGATTCCAGATAATGTACCTACTCAAAGATAAATGATATCAGCTGTAAATCTATAAAATGTCACGCACTTCCGTTTTAACAGTCCTTAATGGAAAGTGTGGGGGAAAAACAATGAGAAAAATTGAAGAAGCGTCACTGATACATATTCAAAGGAACTTAGGGTGATTTGTCATGTGTTTTTCTATAAAAGTGTAGTACGAACGTGACATATCTACGCACACATACGCCATTGTGTGTTAACCTACATAGGGCGCATAATAGTCACTTTAATGGCACGGGTTCATAGCTTTAGGTTATCAAATCATAATATAATGTTATTACCGCCATAAAATAGGCTATAACATATTATCTCGCTTAATCTTAATACATAACACAAACCGCTGTCAGCAAACTCCTACGCGGATTAAACGAAATCTCATTAACACACTTTAAAAGTGTACTTTATAAAGCAAATTGCTGCCTCAAATATGTATGTGATACTACCTTCTACTTAACCTGAATTTCAATTCAAGTTAATAAAATAAATATAGTATTTTAAAATAATAACTTTTGGTAGATAAACCTGTATGCATTTAGTGTTAAACCGAGTTTTGTAGAATTATAAATTACTCGAAATACGAGTCAAAGAATGAATCATCTAAAGGCGTATAAACTATAACGTAAAAATAGAAATATTACAATGTGTTGTAACCCTTATGTTGTATGACGTCAGTAGTTCGATACTATGAATATCATACGCAAAGGTTTGTGGACGTAGCAGCCTGAATGCTTGTCATGTAACCAGATGGCGAGACAAATGCCGCCGGCAATCATTACCATCTAATGTTTCAGACATCAGACCTAGAGCTGTGTTAACTATATATTTATCGGAACATTGTTGCCATGTCGAAAAATCATTTAATATATCAAATATCTTTGTAAAGGAGACATATATATTTACAGCCTTTTATTATTTATAAATAAAGTTAGTTTAACAATTAAATAAGACCAAAATAAGGGCAAACGTGGGTTGTTTCTTATATAAATATTTTAATGGTAATAATACACTATAGGAAATATACAAAAGATATAATCGAAAACAATTCAGATATTCATAGGAAAACATCCAAGAAAGATGGTAACAACTTAAACAAAATGTAATTAAATATATTTGTTAACAAGACTGCTATTTGGTATTCGCATAATAATTATTAATGAAGTTTTAAAGATAAACTTAAACGTCCCAGACACTACCAGCGCGGAATGTAAAACATTTCATTAAATAAGTTAGCGTTGTTCTTGAAGTTGTTACTTATTAAACTGGTTGCGATAAATTATACTACATAAATACGGAAACAGATGTCTAGATAACACATACAAATAGACGAGCTTTTGTTTTATCATCACTATTTACCCGACTGCGCTGAAGCAGACATGAAGGGTAATAAGTTTGGCAGTCTTTATTTGTATGTCAGTAAATTCTATCTTAGTGTTTAAACTACTGAACCGATTTAATTGAATAAGGTGCCAAATAAGAATAAAGAAGTCGGGTTTTTAATTCTTGTTTTGTTAAACAATTTTGTATCTTTTACTTTAAAGCACATAAAATATGGATTAAATTAGATTGAAAAGTATTCTTTATTAAATAAATGATGAACACTTTAATTAGCTCATATAAATTTCTATCATTCTTCAAGGAGCATACTTAACTAGTAGTATTGTAGAAAGTTAACAACGAACGCTTGATCATTGGGGAGTCGTTATTTTTCTAATGCTTTAACTTCTGTAGACTGTAATACTGCCTTTGAGAATAGCACTCTTTAAAGTTAAATATACATTTTGAGTTGTTTTACGATGACTTAATATATTTATGGCTATAAAAAATGCTGTCTGAATTTTTTAATGTTTTTTTTTGTATGGGAAATCTAGTATTTGCTTTAGTAATAAAAATGTATTATCTGACGTGAAGTTGAAACTAGTTCTTTAAGAGATCCGACTACAAACAACTTGCAAACTATCGGAGCCACCGAGTATTTATTAAGAATAAGAGCTTTTCTATAGGTCTGAACGTTTGGTCTCGTTCCATTTTAGATCTTTAGATGTCGCATAAAGTATAGCGTTTAAAATAAATAATTTGATTCACACTCACGTGTATTCGGAACTAATTTGTACAAGCGTTAAAATGAGTCATATATAAGATTTAAATTTTCCCAATAATTTTTTATTGTACTAGATAATTGTTTTAATATTTTTATTGACGCAATTAAAAGAACAAATAATTTTGATAAATAGGATTATCTAGCGTCGGTACTATGTAAAGAGTCGCTTATAAATAAACACCTGTAATTGATAAATGTTGATCAATAACTGATAGGGATTATCAAAATCAGATCTAGGTAATTGATATTGATTTTGGTAGTGGTTTATTATAATTTGGAATTGAAGTCTTAGTGTTATAGAAATCAGGGCTGTGAATGTATAGACGATCGATTTTCTTCTTCTCCTTTAGGTAGTACTCTATTACTGGAGGCTATCAGAGTTGTTCCACAGTGGCTATTCCAGCCCATTCCTGGATGTTGCCAGCTACGATTTTTTCCATCTGCCAATTTTCCCTTTTTTCTATGACCTATTCCCGAATGTTGGTAAGCTAAGATGCGGCCTAGGAGCCGTCATGTCTGCTTAGTAGCCTATTCACTTCCACCTAGATCCCTTCTACTTTCCCCATCATTATGAGGTGGTACCTATCGTGCCGTACGTGTTCTAGGTATCCAACTTTTCTTAATTAGATGGTCTTCAGTAATTTAAAGATTCGATGAAGAACACGCTCTGGCTTTGGCGCGTTCGACACTTTCTGACGCCACGAATTAAAAACAATATAAACATTAACAAAAAATAATATAAACACAAACATGAGTATTTCAATAATATTATAAAACAATAATTACATACTTTAGTGTTAGGTTCCAATCATTAAAATTAGAAAAATTCTGTACCATTTTGTTTTCGTATTTCCAAATAAAGAAGGCACCACGCTTAGAAATAGCACGATATTATTCTGTGATTCTGTAAATACAAAGCTTTTTCCGTTTTTGGCACTATTTTCTGCCTGTACTAAATTAATGGTTCTCTGCCTTTGCTTTTGACAGTTTCCTCTGTTGATTAAATATACGATAGCTCCGCAAAATAATATAACCTGTGGTAAAGATTTATACTCTTGTCCGTGTGTCTTGTTTACCAAAGCAACTGTATAAAATTAAAGTTTTACAAAATTTAAAAAAACAGTCATTTAATGAGTCCTAAAAAACCGTAACGAGAGTTATATTAAACGGTACCTACATTTGTAGATTTAACAAATGTTGGGGATTAGCAGTAAATAAAAAATCGGTAAAAAAACTTTTAAGTTAAACGGTTCTACTATACTGAATGCTAAAATCTATAACTGGGCGCTATCGAAAATCCAAATTTAAGTACAATCCATCTTACAAATACTTTAACACACAATAACGACAAAAGATTTTACGTCACAAAAATCATAGACAATATCCGAGCAATAATTTAAAGATCCTTTGTGCAGCTGTCAGATACAGACATCCTGACCACAGCTTTGTGAAGTTTTTGAAAAATGGGTGTACGGAACGTATTTGAAAAAGCATGAACAAGGATGACAGGTAACTGAGTATTACTTATCACGATATTCAGGTATTGGAAATATCTTTTGTAATACATTGCTTCTTTAGTTTACGAATTTTTTTTTCATACATAAACTTCTATTCTGGTATAATATATTCGCCCTTATTCTCTCCAGATCTTCGTATACATACATTGTTGTCCCGGAATGTTCTGAAGGGTCGTTGAATTCGTAAACAGTTCTAAGATTTCGTCGGGGATGGATTATATAGAGTTTTGTTTTGGTACACATGTTACCGAATTCGTGACTAGACATTCATCGATGAGTATAAAAACATGTGGGAAACGTGTCTGAATTGTATAAGTACCTAACCACATATTGTTTCGGGACTTATATATAATTGAAAAATGTGGTTCTACGCGAAGACAAGTTACAGAAAGTCAGTAAACTAAAGGCGAAGCAGATATAACTTCGCAACTATTTTTTTAGACTTACCTAGTGTAAGTCGAGTAAAGTCCTTTAGTTTAAATCACGTGACTTTGCATGAGTAGAATTACTACTATGGGCTTATTTTGTTTTTTATACAAATGCTACTCATTTATTGTATTATACACACAAACCTTCCTTTTGAATCACTCTATATGATAAAAAAAAACTTGAAAATGGGTTACGTTGTTCTAAAAATTAAAGAATACATAGGGACAGACAGAAGAAAGCGTTTAACCTTCGCAGAACTATAGCGCTATTATAGATATACAAATTTGAATTTCACACAAATATTGTAATACTTCTTTAAAGAAAGATTGCCAGTCACATGTGAAATTTCTAGAAACTTCGATAGATATCTGAGGTTTGGGGTGATTCAACTCTATTGGAAGCAATTAGCTTATATTTTTATTTATACATGGTCGTATTGAATAGCACTGAATCTATTGCAAATCTTATCTATTTTTTTAATAATATTAAATTATAATACTTAATGCCAATTAGTACGATTTTGAAACATTGGCTTATAAACGACAAGGAATGTAAGAATTGTATCTTTCAATCTATTTTTAGTAATATTGTATGCCTACTAATTAGTGTTATTACACCATTATATGTAGTTATTAGAGCATTGTCGTAAGGAGGAGATAATATGTCTTTTTAATAAACTAAAGTTGAAAATCAGAAGAATTCGTAAAAGAGTAAAACGTCTACATAAAAAAACAACTTTCTAGCAAAACGCCCAAATGACCATTTTTTTATTAAACAAATAAATAAAAGTATAGAGGTCTTTGAAAACGTTCGGGAGTTTTCCTATGTTTATAAATATATATTTATTTCCTATTCCCGCAAATTCGATACAAATAACTAAGTAATTTGGCAACATCTGTTTACTTGGATATTAGTTTTTTCTTAGTTTCTCGCGACATTAACCGCAAGAACTTAATACTTCCAAGGAGGAATTTATCGGAATAAATGAATTAAACATTGTCTTAGAGACTAACTATTGTTGTAAACTTTAACATAGCATTTTACCGATATTTTATATGTAAGTTATCAGAAGTATTATTTTCCATTTCCAAAACAAGTAAGAAAACATTAGTGCATAATTTACTTTAAAAACAAACAAGACCGATACACAAAATCAATTTAAATAGACAAGCTTCTAATAATATTGTTTGAATTTCCTTATATGCATTTTAATAGCTGCAGTTATAATCTAAAGTCAATAATAGTATTCCCATACGTTCAGTCCCTGAAGAGGACTTGAAGAGCGTTGTGCAACGAAAGTACACTGTACTTGTATAAATGCGCCAGTGATATATTTCCCTGTACTACGAAGAATTACGATAGCAATTTTAAAACGATAAAGAAGAATAATATTTATTATTTTTATACACTGTATCTGTATTATTTTATATATTCATCGTTTTATGCTAATCATATTATTACTTACTTTTAAAATAAATTGACATTTCGAAACTAAAGTGAAAAGAAAAATAACAATTGAACTATCGTTTATCAAATGATTTGTTATTAGTTTTTTTTTAAGGCTAGCTTTAATTTTATCTATATCCGTATATAATATAATGTGTTGCTACGAAATTCAAAGAAGAAGAGAAAAATATATAAATTATAAAGATTCCTAAAATTATGTATATTTCCATTGTTAGTCAAATAAGTTCAGCTAATAATTTTCGTTAGATAACATCGTTCGTTCATCGAAAAGTGAACGATAAAAAAGTGAGAATTTAGATAAACGTGCCCGTCGAATAATTCACAAAGAAGTAAATGTAACTTAATATTATTATACATTTATCGAAGTTTCGATGTAAATTTACGTGGCTACTTCTTATATGAGTTTGAAAACTAGCCCCCAAAGAGCTGTAAGCTTCAAGGAACACGGTACGTATTATAAGATTTTAATGAGTTTGAATGTTCCATCAATTATTCATTGTTAAATATAAAAAAAACCCTTAGTTTTTTGTCTCTATGCACACTTATGCTGCAATAGGTCCTAATATTAATATATTTCGTAGTGAGGAGAAAATAGCGCTGATTTTAAGGCAACAGACAAACCTGACTTCATGATAATCACGAACACTCTGTAATTATGGAAAGTTTGAAACATATCATTCATTCGACTTATTAAGAAGACCAAAAATTAGCTCACTTATACAAGCGCTGATAGAAAAACAAAGTATTAAGTTAGACATACAGTATTAACATTATTAATGGAGGTAGTATTTTGTGAACAAACTATTGGATCCCACGTCTAATTATGTAACGATGCCTTACACGATCAATAGTCTAACGAGATCTATAGAAGCCCAACGAACGTAAAGTGCTATTGTATTTCTGACTTCAATGATTAATGGATTATTGGATATGTTAACACGAATTGAAAGGGGTATAAACAAACTGTCTTACAGCGAAATAGTTAAGAAAATTTTAATACCTCCAGATGAAAAAGTCATGAATAGGAAAATTTTATATCTATTTCAGATGACACAACTTCGAATAAATTCTTTATTTTAAAAAAATAACAAAGAGCATAAGCTTCCTATTTTAATTTTTATTATTCCAATATCTTGTCATGACAATGTTTATAATACAATAGCTGTGACAAAGTAGTTTTGTCTTGAATAAGCTTGCTCACATTTTGTATCTTGATAAATTCTTGAATAGAAGCTTCTCGAAAACTTTTATTCGTCTACCTTTAAAGCGTTTCATTCTTATAATACGAGAGTATATATTTTAAAATATGTAGGTACCTTGATCACTGCTAGAATTTGGATTACTGTTAAAAAGGATTTACGTTGAATATATGAATAATATTCATACGAATTTAACATATAAATTCATCATTCATCTATTTTTACTTTACTGATGATATTATTTGATTTGGTTAATATTCTAATATTTTGATGCACATTGGCTTAAGACTACATTTTGAGAGATCCTTGTTTATTTAAAACAGTATTCAGACTTAATCATTCAGCGTTTCAGCTTTACTAAAATATCACATGTTTCTCTTCCGAAACGAAAAACAACTACAGTATACGACATTCTTTTCTTATAGACCGAATGTCAGGGGTCAAGGTAACGGTGTGATGACGGATCCAACTATTACTGAGGAAAGAAATTTTCAGAATTTTAAAATAGCATAGTTTTTTAATTAGGTACTTTCTTATTTTTTATTATGGCATAATATTATTAATATGTCCGATTCATGTATCATATCTGCGAAATTAAACGATATAGAATCATACTTGCTATATTCGGTGCAAGTTTTACCTATTGAATTATACATATTGTTTTATTTGTACAGTACTCATTTAGATCACTTCACAACCATTTACTAGTGTGTATTATTATTTTATTTTAATAGCCCTCAGATTTAAAAACAAAATGTTTTCATGTCATTAATTGTCCTGTTTGAGCCAATAATGATGCCACGTACATCACCAATTACTCAAAATATAACGCAGCGATCAAATTCAAGTCGATTCGAGCTAACACGTGCGCCCAATTGTGCAACGCTGTAATTTATATTTCAATTCTTGTCATTACGTCATTACGTGTTCACTTTGTATTTATCATGAAATGAGCAACTTTAATGAAAACGTTTATCGGCTTTGGTCCTTATTTATTTCTGTTATTATTTAAATGTGTGTGTTTTTTCGCATTAGTGGGCAACTGTGCCGAAGGCTCGCCAGATGGTAAGCGACCACCTCCGGCCAAGAACATTCGCAATGCTTAGAGACTCACGACTGCGTTGACGATCTTGAAAAAAAGGAAAAGATTGGGACAAAAAAAGGACCGGAAGGAAAAAATATCACTTACTGAATGAAACGCAATGACATATCAGCAGATATGCCATTACTGGACGCTGGTTTTTGTAGAATGGCTCTACTACCTACAAATATGATGCTAATAATATATTTAAATTTGACATAAATTGGTTCTTTTAATATGAAGTTACGGTTGAACAAGTTGTGGGCTACTGTAGCTGTTCACGTCTGCACTGGAAATCCATATTTATAGTTTCGCTTTTATAAGTCCTTCTGCTATAACAACTTTCATCGCATCCCAACTTTCTGTACTGGGGAATATAGCCACTAATTAATATATAATTATGACATTTAAACTACCTATAAAATAAGCGTATTTAATGTTATATGGTGACTGAAAATAGTAACTCTTTACAATAATTATAGGTTGTGAATACTTGCATTCTGCAATATTGATAATGCGAGTAGAGTAGATAGAGTTTCATTTAAGCATTTTGGTATCAAGATACAAGCAATCTCACTCTTTTATTACATCTATTTTAGTTTTATGATAAGTAGTTTTACTCAGAAAACAATGCTAATCGCTGGTCAAGGTAATATATTAACTGCAAAATATTTTACGCCCAAATACATTGTTAATGTTGTTAACACTCAACGGGTGTATAAATTTAAATAAGTACGAACAATATACAAGTTGTTTTCCCAAAAAGGTAAGCGTAAAAAGTTCATCGTTAATACTGACACAAATCCTTTGAAAATGTTTCAAACTCGAGGAACAGAGGCAGGAAGAAGTTACAGATACTACATAAATTACATTACGTAAATCTATCTTTTTTATGTGTAAGTATATTGAATAAAATACGATTCAATTTAAATAGACAAGAATAGCAGAGTGCAGACTATGGCTTCAGTATTAGCTACAACTGCTGTTAGTGTTTATGTAACGTGTCCTTGTATTTCATGACAGAAAATTGTAATCAATAACCTCGTACTTCATGGGTATAAATTATAGTACAGTTTTAAACTACCTTTTGATTTACTTACATTATGTTTCCGAACTATTAATATAAAGTAATGAAAGTAATAAAAATTCACACGTGAATCGGTATTAAGCCATTTTTAAAGTACAACCTTTTTTATATATTAAGAGTAATTCCGCTCTCTCAAAATAATATAAAAAAAACGAAATAGCATCTACGTATATTTCCGTCGTTTGCAAATATTTATTGATGAAAAGTTATATTTTATTTCTGATATTAAAAAATTCAGGATAACGCTTAATAGCTATTTGTTACTAATAGATTGTTTACGTCCAATTAGGTCGAGGATATTTATGAATATTACGCAAGCAAAAATTAAGCCTTTAATAAAAAAGTAAAATAGGTAATTGGTTTTATGGTTTAGTGATTTGTGAATTACAATCTTCAACGTATAATCGTATATATATTATTGCATACAAAAACATTGCCAATCCAAAATTATGCCATTGCATGCCATGTATGCCATGTATGCATGCCATGCCATGTAACAAAATGAATTAAATAAATAATTAATCGTAAAATACGAGGGTCCGTAAAAGTATTAAATTGTATGTTAATAAATAAATAACAATAAAATATAAAACAAGCCCTTTATTTCCAGTTTTACCTAATGTTATATCCTATGTAAAAAACAAATATATTTTTCGAGCAATCAATAAATCTCAAACAACATCTTAAAGAAGACACTACAAAAGCGAAGTTTCCGTTTTATTTTCATTACATAATAAGACTTTTATTTTTGTAATATGAAAGATAAATATATGTATCCTGTATGAACATAGGCTAATCCGGTCCAGAGATAATGATCACTTCTGGTGAGCACCTCGTTATATCACTTCGAGAGGCTGTCGAAGATTAACACAGCTATAATACGTGTATATGCTGAGACATATGTTCATTATATATTAAGCTGCTATGTATTTGGTTTACACGTGTAATATATTTGGGATGTTCTTAAAAAATAGACTAAATTCATTAGAACGTTTTAGTGAAAATGTTTTTAATACAATTTTAGTATTCAAATATACATATTTGTTCTATTTAATCTAATAGTAACATACTCCTTTTAATGTATAAAACGTAGGCTTACCTTATTTGTCACGTCATAACTATGAAACAAAACATGATCATCGCTATTTATTTCCTTTTTGTCTTTTTACTATGTTTCATTTGCACACGCAACTAATATATATGGATGAAAGTGGCCGGAAAAAATGTGTTTATTCCTCAAATAAATATTGTTGTATCTGATTAGATATACAAACAAGCTTACATCAAATTTCACTTTAAAAGCATTAGTATAAAGAAATTGAGTACAGCTATACGAGATATACGTGATAATATCATGACAAGGTTTTAATACATCAAACTGCGTGCTATCATTAAATTTCCTTGTTATCAATGAAACTTGACCTACTTTTCTATTCTCGCAGATAGCTCTAATTAAAGCTTACAACACAACACAAATATTACTAACAACTGACTGACAACATTCCTCATAGCACGTTAAACTCAAACTCAAAACAAAGGTTGCTTGGAAGAAATCGCTGCTAAACGATAAGGCCGCCTATGTGTATATGTTTTATGTTATTTGCTTGATCGTTCCTTAACTGTATGTATAAGTAATAAGTACACAATAAAATGTGAAAAAAACTTGAGAGGTGTCAAGGGACACCCGGATGGAAATATGTTCTTTTCGATTAATTATTGAAGGTATTATAATAAAAAATTATTTCTAGCAAGTTTCGTCTGTCTATTTTTAAAAATAAACTACAATTTTATTTTTATTAGAACATTTAATTAAAAATAGAAAGACGAACGAAAAGAACTGGCTTGCTCTCTATGAGAGAGAGAGAAAGAGAAAGTCAGACGGAGACACGCGCACGCTAACAACTATAGCAAAAAGTGTCGTTACAACTTTTAGTCTTAATTTTTTTCCGGCTTTTTTTTATATAATAGGGGGCAAACGAGCAAGCGCGTCACCTGATGTTAAGTGATCAGCGCCGCCCATGAGCATGAGCGTTGTCACGAGTGTGTTGCCGGCCTTTTAAGGATAGGTACGCTCTTTTTTTGAAGGTCCGCAAGTCGTATTTGTTCGGGAACACCGCACGAGGAAGCTGATTCCACAGGATGGTCGTCTAGCCCCCTTTTGCAACGCGCCATAAAGAATTACATTCCAATAAAAAAAACTTTTAGAATAATGCTATATAATATAAAGCATTATCCCATCTGCCCATAAATTGTACGTTCTTTAACCACCCTAGACAGATTTTACACTATCAATCCATTTTCATCGTAATAAAACTTCTAATACTCATTAAAATTTTTATGTCTTAGCATGAATGAGTTTTAACTTAATTATGCAGCTAAGTAATTAGATTTTTTACTATTTAACATAATAAGAAAAGCTCTCTTAAAGCTAAAGCGCGGCGCATCACTTTCAGAAGCCATTTCCTACTGTGCAATGACCCAAATGATATTTAGCTCAGTTAAATCCGAAGCAGTGCTGATTTAATTTTAAGGTTCTTTCTTTGATCGCGAACTCTATTGTTTTTAGGTAGCAAGAGTTAAGAAAAACTCAGGCATATAAATCTAATTGGCATTTTATCCGAAAATGTTTCCTAGTAACGTAGCCCACGTTATTAAAGTAACAAATGAAAATTTTAAATTGTAGTGTGCATTAGTGAGCATTTGCCAGGTTTTTGGTATACTTATGGGTGTTCAAAAAATCGAATCTCAAGCAGTCGTACAGCAACGAGCTGTACGCGTCACGGAGTTATAAATAATGTATATAGTGATAAATACATAATACGTCGAAAAACATGCAACGTCGGTTACACTGGCCTTCAACCACTAGTCAATTTGACCATTTGTACTGACAGTAAATCTAGTTATGGAACGGTCGTTGTCCTACAGGGCTCGGCTGCCGCACCCACTTTACGACTGATGAAAAACTATTACCTAGAAGCGTATTCGTGACAAAGTCTGAACTAACTTTATTACATTGTATCATTCATGGCGCAAATATTTTTCTAAGTACAATAAGTTACATATGTAAAAAGAAATTTAATACATATCTACGTAGAACTCCGAGAATGGAATACTTTCAAATATAAAATCCTTAAGCCTTATTGTAACGCATCTGAGGGAGTGTCCCTTTAATCAATTTATTTAATAAATATAATATTCTTGGGTCAAGATTTTATAAGAAGGAACACATAAATTATTATTTATATGATACATTAAAAGTAATTATGGCTTAGCACATCTTATAAAGAAGATATGATAGGTATCATATACAGAAAACTAAAAATTCAAACTGTAGTTATAGAGATTATAGCTTTAAATAAATTATTAATTCATCAAAGAACGACCCTTTATCTATGTCATTTTATTCACAAAATATTGGAACAATATTACTTAAATACACCCTTACTACTACTGTAATCTTAATATATATAAATCTCGTGTCACAATGTTTGTCCTCAATGGACTCCTAAACAACTTAACCGATTATAATAAAATTCGCACACCATGTGCA
>DWAJ01002346.1:0-17982 GCA_018238005.1 Eurema mandarina
CAGTCTTGCGGTATTTGCCTTAAAAAAGTAATACTTAGATTACTTAGATTTACAATTTCACCTGCGGACCGCGTCGAACATTCGCGCTTTAGAATCCGGCGGGCCCAGTACGTTACGAAAGAGTTCGACACGGAAGGTTTTTTAAGGCAAATACCGCAAGACCATATAGAATAAAAAAATGCTCACGCATACCTACAATCCCGGGGGAAAGCAGGTTATGTCGGACTCAGACCGTTTAAATCCCCACTGCTGTCGCCTATCCCGCGTTCCGACGGCTCTCATGGACTCTTTCGAAGCGAAGCAGAAGGTACCCTGACCTACCGTGTTCAACTCTGTCCCGACTGCTTTGCGTATCGGGATGGTAGAACATCGTAGTTTTTAACCCCCGCCGCAACAACGACGGGATGTTATTAGAGTAACGTGTCTGTGTCGGTGTAAAAAATAAATTGTGCTAACTAGTAAGCTATATGTATAATTATAAAAATAGGATTACCAGACTAAATTGTTACCACTTTTTGTTGTATGGCAACTAAACTAAGGAGGTTCGTCTGATGGTAAACGATTACATCGGCATTTAGGCTATTAACAGTTGCAGTTCCCGTGCAAAGTCAATAGAAGGGATTTGTGGCTTAAGAGAATGAATAATACGAGGGCGAAAAGGGAAAAATGACCCTCCAGTGTTCCCACTAACGCTGAAGCGCAATAACATGCCATTATTTACGTGACGAATGACGTCAATTTTCTGTGGAGGAGGTACCGCCTCGAGTAAGTTAGTCAAATTCAGTCTAATAATAAGACCAGCTACTTAAATCTATAAAGAAAAATTAAAATACAATCTTAAGGTAACAAAAACAAGCTACGTTGAAAAAGTGCTTCCAACAGGCCGGATTAAAGATTAGCCAGTAGGATTAACATCCTACTGGCTAAAAATAGTATTGTTATTAATAAGAGTAAAAGCTTGTTTTGCAATATAAAAAAGCTTTTAGCAAATTAGCTGAAAAAACTAAAAAAATGTCCTGTTGCTAGTGTCATGTAGACATGTATGTATGTGTAGGTTTGGTATTGATTTCAGTAATTGTAATCTATTTATAAAGATTACCCTCAGTGGGGTGGTGTGTTGAACGCGGGGCGTGGCTTACGAGTAGGCGTGTCTTAGCTCCTCCCTCCTATTGAACCTTTGTAAAATCATCAGAATCCTCCGAATCAAACCGATATTTGTATGCAACGTATTGTTATACAGCCATGTTTAATAGAGGTCTCGTTTTATTTGTAACGAGAATAATCAAAGATTAAAACACTTAAATTATGTAAACGCGATAAGGAAAAATTCATTTATTTTATATCTAACATGACGAATTTGCAATTTATTACCTGTATTGCAGATAAAAGGATTTATAAATAATGACAAATGGTGTCAATGAAAAAATAGAATGAAAATTCTTTAAATATAAATAATTTCTGATGCTGAAGTAAACATTTTTTAAGCTGCATCTTGCAAATAAAACAACAACACTTCATTTTATAACTATTTTTAGCTAAGAACCTCATTTATTAAAAAAAAAAACTTTACCGTGCCAAAGTATATAGATTTGTAGTAAAATGATATATTTTTGTTTAAAGTTAGTTAATAAGTAAATTTATTTTATTAAAACAACAGTAACTACCGTCAAGTGATCATCCAATGCAAATATTTTCTCCGAATCGTTTGTAGTAAGTTTGTACTTACATTATAAATAAACCAAAATCAGTCGGTAAGTAGCCAAGGTATCGTTTCGTCTTAAGTCTTTATCTACAAAAAAGATTTGAATAAAACTTAGCATCCTATTGACTTGGATTTAAAATGTTAATATTGCTATGCATGTTTGCATACCAATATTGTTAATCGAAATGTTTAATTACATCAAATATAAATGTATGTAATATCATGATATAATTACAAAATATACATTTGCACACGAAGATTTATAAAACAAGCATTAAATGACGTAACGAGGTACTTGCCTGTGCTTTAAACTGAACTCAAAATATATTTTGAGTACACTTCTCGTCAACACTAAATATTTGTAAATCAAAATGCTTGAAAAGTGATAGTTAGCTTGTTCGTTACTCTTTGTAACAGGAGGTCGCACGGGGTGTAACGGGGGGGGTGGTGGCCTCCTCAAAAGTTGGAGTGCAGATACCTGTTGGGCGCTATTGCGTCACACCACCCCGTAATGCACCTATAAATACGCGCGCCCAGGTTTCCATCAGTCAGTTCTAGATCAGTCCCTGCTACGATAACACATAAGTCTAACGCTCTCTGCCTAGCCATTGTGTAATTAATTTATGTAACATCTTTTTACATTATTTGAAATTTTATTAAAGTTTAATTTAAATAATTGAGATAGATAATTAAGTTCGTGAAAGCCTCCAATTGGTAAGTATAACTTTTGGTTTATTTAAAGTCTCTTTTATTGCAGTCGTTTCATTTTACCTTTATTATTAAAAAATGCTTTTTGCGAATTTATATTCAATTAAAATTTGTTAATTAAGTAAGTATGTAATTTATTTGTGTTTTTTTTTTAAATTTTCTTTTTTCATATTTAGAGCGTAATTTATTATATTTTTCACGTCGGCATAAAATCTTAAAACCGAGGTTTAATTCATATTGCATTTTTACGTAAAAGTTCTTTTGATTATTTGTATGAGTTACGACGCAGTTAAAAACAGTGTATCGTTGCATTGTTTAATTTACTAGATATTACGTAGGTAATGTTAGGTAGAAAGTGTTTAGTAAAATAAATAAATGATTTATAAGATCAGATATCTCCGTACTGTATCGTTTTCTCGTTGTTTATTTAAAAGCCAGACGAAGCTACTGTTATTGAAATGAAGACGCAACAGGTCGCCAAGTTGCGATAGGGCGTGGCCACTCCGCCCAACTTTGTCAAGTTACTGTTAAGTTATATGATTACTAATAAGTTCGATACTACCGTTTTAAGAAGATACTTTTATGTCGTAAGAGATGACGATCTATTTAATGTTAAATACGGAATAACGGAATGGTTTTATTTAATATTAATTTTCTATTTGTTTTTTAGTCAAAAAGTTTTTGCTTTTACCGTTAAAGACACCGCGTTATCTGGTAACTTACCAGTACCTACCAGCCACGGACTTCAAGAATGTAAATCCTAAGTATCAATAATAAAAAGCGAATTTAAAAGTAACCTTTAGACAAACGGAATTTTTGAAATGCCAGAATGGGAGTACAAATTATGATGCTAAGTACATGTTGTCCCGCCCACTGGCTGCTTTTTCTCAATGCTTTGAACACGCCTACGTAACGAATTTTTCACCTGTTTAAGGGTTTCTCTCAGTAATAATAATGATATTGAGTCAACAAAAAATCTTCTATTTTCTACTAATAGAATGGTAGGCTATATTGTTTTTATTGAACACTTTTTTGAATACTAGGACGCATTTATTTTGTATGTACTTATTATACATATAAACCTTCCTCTTGAATCACTCTATCTATTGAAAAAACGCATGAAAATCGGTTGCGTTTTAATCATTTGAGCATACATACAGACAGACGAAAGAAAGCGACTTTGTTTTATACTACTTATGTAAGATAAAAAAAATATACAAATATAAATTACCTACTTTAAAAATTATCACAGACTGACTGCTTGGCTACAAGAACTTCTGTCCGGCATTTTCTACGTTATTTTTTTAATATTTAAATTCTTAAATTCATTAATCTCAAATAGGTATTAAATATTTAAAAATTGTTAAATAAAATATCAAAGTAAATTACTAGAAGGTAAAACATATCATCGAGTATTTATAATTGAGGGCTGCGCGTGCGCATTAATCTCAAATAGGTATTAAATATTTAAAGATTGTTAAATAAAATATCAAAGTACATTACTAGAAGGTAAAACATATCATCGAGTATTTATAATTGAGGGCTGCGCGTGCACATTAATCTCAAATAGGTATTAAATATTTAAAGATTGTTAAATAAAATATTAAAGTAAATTACTAGAAGGTAAAATATATCATCGAGTGTTTATAATTGAGGGCTGCGCCTGCGCATTAATTTCAAATTGGTATTAAATATTTAAAGATTGTTAAATAAAATATCAAAGTAAATTACTAGAAGGTAAAACATAACATCGAGTATTTATAATTGAGGGCTGCGCGTGCGCATTAATCTCAAATAGGTATTAAATATTTTAAGATTGTTAAATAAAATATCAAAGTAAATTACTAGAAGGTAAAACATATCATTGAATATTTATAATTGAGGGCTGCGGACGCGCACCTCCTTTCTTAAAATTTAAATTAAAAAAACATTACACTTGTGTTGACATTGGCTAATATTTTTAATTATTGCTTATCTTACTAGTAAAATAAGAATATTATTACAATTTTTAAAATTAACAGTACCTATTGAGGGTAGAAATCCCTTCGCTTTGTTAGGAAACACTTTTGCTCTTTAATTAAAGTAGGTTATATATTTATCGAGGAGGATATTGGAGGAGGCCTTTACCCAAAACGGGGTTCCTGTTAATACAGAAAAAATTTGAGACAATACATATTCATATTACTAACATAATTAAAGCATCGCTAACTAATTAAAAAAAAAAATTGTTTTTGCTGTAATATTGTATGTGCACTTGTACTACTACTTAACAAGAAATAAGGAGGCTTATTATTATTATATATTTATCAAGTTTTGTTTTCAACAGATACAGCAAGAACATGGATCCGATGACACGGTCTATGTACGAGTATATGATTTGCTTGAATTGTTTCGCCTGCGTTTACTACCAAATAGATCTGATTTCCCTCTTGGTGACTTCCGTGAGGCGTTGTGTTAAGTTCATGGTGTGCGCCATGAATATCCTATGCGATGCGCCCGATCTATACAAAGGCTCCGTTCTAAACAAAGTTTAAGGTTAGTAAAATTTTCATACACGAAAACTTTGAAAAAATGCAAAAATAAAACAGGGTTTCACACGGAATGGTACTAACAACTCTGGAAAAGAAGATTTTTTCCTATTTTTTTCTTCTGGAGTTATTAGAACCAATTCCTGTGAATAGTTCTCACCGGCTGTTATCTATCCACATACCGGATAAAAAAATGTGTGAGTATATAGACATAGATAATAAATATGTGTATACGTATAGGAATATAAATTATCGCCAATTGACATTAAAATGTCAATGTCAACCTAAACGTCAAAGTAATTTTCTACGCTTACGTAATAATAGAAGCTTCTGCGCATTCATTCTTTAACATTTTTATCAAGTTATGTGCCATACAAAAGTTGAAAATTATCAAAAAAAAAATTGGAATCGGTCTATAATTGACGAAAATATCGGTGAACATACATAAAAAAAATATTACACATACAGACGAATTGAGAACCTCCTCCTTTTTTGAAGTCGGTTAATGAGACATGATTAACCGACTGAGTTATAATCTGCTAAAAAAATATTTCTTCATTACTAAAAAAAGTTAACTACCCTCACAACATGAAACAAATAATTTCTCAATCGTTATTGTACAGGACATTTACAATGATATTATATTAAATAGATATGTTATAAACGCAAAATTTTGAAGACGCAAAAACATCCTAATTAGGACGTCTTACCTTTATATGATTGGTTGCCGGTGCATCTTTTTTTCTTGTTGGTTTTACCATTTATCTCTTTTCTATCGTTTTGACTTGTATGTACTTATGTGTGCTGCCGCTGCTGTGCGGAACACTGTTTTCGGTTGATTTGTATGGGTATAACATATCTATTCTATAATATCATTGGACATTTAGGTTCATTTACTCTGGTCGGATATAACATGATATCTATTTACAGGTACTTCAAATATCATTCCGCAGTACACATCCCAAGGTACGTCAGCATGTCATATTCCCCGCCCTTCACGTAAAAGCCAGTATTATCTGAAAATCTTCGTACATAAAGCATCATTAATAATGGAATAATTAATTTTATAAAATCTATATGTTGTGTATAGACATAAGTACCTACTACCTATATCCCAATTGGTTTTTTCGTAAGCTACAGATTATGTAAAACTTTTGACAGTTAAAGAATAATGTTTGACAGACGGCAACTAGTAGTGTTTCTGAACGTATCCATAGTTTTGATACTTCTTTTAATTAATCTTCCTATTACAAACCGCGATACAAAAATGCTAACAATAATTTTTATTCGGAAAAAAGGCGCCAGATATTCTCAGGTGCCAACCGAAAATTTAAGTCTCAATGACTTGTTTAACGATATTGTTACGGAATAAAAAAACATAAGCATATATTTTATCTACTATAGCATGTTTTTATTCAGCCCTTTTTGTTATTTAAAGTAAAAAATTCATATTCTAAAGATTTCATATAGCGAATGAGTTAAATAAGTATTCAAACAAACACGCATTGATTTTCCCAAAATATGATATTATACGACAAAACAATGACGAGTGAAATTTCAAAAGTAATCAAAAATGAAATCGGCATTTAATCGCCATTCCCTACGCTCGGGCAGGTCTATCGCGAAGGCTAAAAATCGACTCTTGCGCATCAACTATTTTATCCAACTGAAATTATAGCGTCTCTTTACAATTTGATACAGCAGTCCATAATTTTTAACAATTTATTTTCAAGTTTAGTTCTAGCATTACTGTATTTTTTTTTTTAAACTTCAGTGTGCGCAGACGCCTTTATCGTAGTTTTTTTACTAAAATAAATATACATCGGTTCTTTGGAATCTTGTTACCAACTAAAGTGGTACCTATAGTAAAAACAAGGGTTGATTTATTGACGTACTCTCTAAGTTAATATAATTCTCTTAAAGTTCTCTTCAATACTCTCTCTTTAAGGTTAGTTAATATGAGGTACATGATGCCTATAGAATAATGGTTACGTTAATATCCAAAGTCCAAAAACAAAGAGTTTCCGTGTGCTAGTATTTTACTCACAATATGTACATATATATGTTAGGTAAATAGGACGTATCCACGGAGCTGGCACCGGTTCTAACGCATCTTTTCTGGCTCTCCTACTCCACCGGCGTTGTCCCGAATTCATGGAAGAAAGCATTAGTTAGTGCACCCGATCCCAAAAAAAGGTGACCGCTCTGATCCGTCCAATTATAGACCCATTGCCACCACCTCTTTGCTCTCCAAGATAATGGAATCCGTTACCAACCGCCAGCTTCTTAGGTATCTAGAAGATCAGTGACCGACAACACGGTTTTCGTCACGGTCGGTCAGCTGATCGTTTAGTTTACCTGACGACATCGATGGGTGGCGGCCATAAGGTCGAAAGGCGAGGCATTAGTGGTCAGCGCTTCTTTCGAAGCTTCCTTCCTACAGAGCTTCCTGAGAAATAAGGCCAGTGGGTAACTAGTTGTCTTATGGAGCCCAGCAAGGTCGATGTCGACGGTTTTTGCTCGGACTTAAAAGCTGGTGTACCACAAGGCTGTTTAATTTTGGTTCCCACTCTGTTACTTCTGTGTATAAATGACTTGCTGCAAGCTGGGTAACCTTTCATTGCTACGCAGATGACAGTTCTGGTGATGCACTATATAGCGGCCAACACGCTCTTTCTCGGGATCACGTCACTGAGTGCCGGGACAGACTTTTGTCTGAAATGGAATCCTTGCTTGAGCAAGTTTTTATTTATTATAAACATTGTCCAGATTAACACCACGAAGACACATATCTGCGCATTTACCGCAAAGAATCACCCTTTCAACAGACGTCGTATCAGCTCAGTTTCAGGGCACTCTTCTCAATTCTACAGCCAGTATCGGTATCATTGGTGTCATCTCGAATGATATTCAATTCTGTAGTCATTTGGAAGACAAGGTCAAGTTAGCAAAATCTCAAACATTTTGCGTGCTCCGCAGAGCAGGGCGGTATTTCACTGCAGGCCGACGCCTACTTCTATATAAGGCATAAGTTAAGCTGCACATGGAGTACTGCTTTCACCTCTGGGCTGAAGCACTCCAGTATCAACATCTTCCATTTGACCGCGTCCAACATCGAGTAATTCCAATACTAACGATCGGCTTGATACTTTAGCCTTGCGAAGAGACGTAGGTTCTCCCTGCGTCTTCTATCGCATTAACTATAGGAGGTGTTCCGAGGAGCTTTACGGAATGTTTGATCATTTGGTAGTTTTATATCCTTATCATCCTCATTTTAGAACCCTTTTAAATTTATTTTTCTATTCTTCTAACGATACTTAACTATCTATTATTTTTCTAGTTATTGGGCAATCCGTTATAATATATGTGGTATATACTAGCTTACCTACGAAACATCTTTATCACAGGTTTATATTTTATTTAAACCTCTAAAGTAATTGAATTAATTCTTACTATGTTGGTACTAGAATTGTTATAACAAAATAATCAGACCCTGAAAGTTTTTTAAGACATTAATATGATGCATGTAAGTTCTTAGGTTACTATTTAGGTTTTAAATATATATTTTGACGTTTGTAACCCTAATCGGATTTCCGTCCATCCAGATTGGAACATCAAATTGAATAGACGTATTAAGCGCACGTAATTATCGACTCATTAAAATTTTATCAATTAGTTTTAATTTGAAAATAACAAAATTTACCATTATATTTAAAATTTGTTTATAGCAATCAAGCCGAAATACTATAGTTAATATAAATAGCATATAATAACAGTTTGTTTATTAATTATAGCAATTATTACTCATACTCGTACTATATGATTGCAAATTAAAGAGTGAAAGACTGATAGTGAAAATTTTGCCCTTGCGTTCTTTTGTGCATTTGTAAATAAATCTATTAAATTAATGTGAAGTGTGTGTTTGCATGTGAGCGCTAAGTTTTAAAACAACGTGTTGGTTTTTAAAAAATTCTTCATTGATCATACTGTATACTTCAAAGTTTTTTAATCTGTTCGAAAAACGCTGCCACATTTTAAATGTTTTTTAAACGCAGACGCACAAAAAATGCCAAGCAGTTTCATAATAATGATCGTAAGATGTTTCACTTCTACATTTAAATAAATATCACATCTAGAATGTTACATTCACTGACAATTAGTATAATTGTTCTGAAGCAAAATTATCTTCACACCTGTCACTCACGTGTAGGATAAAAAATTAGTACTTATGCTCATAGATAGCCTCTTACAGTGCAGGGGTTATGACAGGGAAATCACGCTTATTAAAGAATAATATAACTAATAATTGCACGAATAATTAATTTGTAGTATTTTAATATTTTAGTTAAAATTGTAGGTAATTAGGCCATAAGCGTATTCCTTATTATTAAAATTAATAACTCAAAATAGTCAATCTCATATTTGTCTCTAAATAAAACAATATTTTCTCTCTGATCGACTGATCAAGGGATTCGTAAAAATTTTGTCGAAATTTTTAACCAAATTTGCCTACAAATCCACACGTCACGCAAATTTTAAATTTATATGCTTTTCATTTGGATATCAATGACAGAATTGGGCCAAATTAAAAATAGGACTACACTGAAAACACCTGCTCTCTTTAAAAAACATAAACAAAATCGGTTCACCCAGTCAAAAGTTTATATTTTAATACACTTATAATAACCCAAATTAACTGGCGACCTTATCATTTAGAGGTGATCTCTTCCGGGTAACTTACGAGGCAGTAAACTAAAAAAACACAATCAGTAAATCGTTCCTTCCCATTTTAAATTTTTCCAGTTCTGACAGTGGCGCCAATGAAAACCATAATATGTTTTAAATTTGAATCCTCCTCCTTTTTTGAAATCGTTAAAAATAAATATGTGTATAATATTATTAAAAAACAATGGTTATTTTTACTGCTTGAAATACAGTTTCTTCTCTTCAGTTTTAGTGTTGTTACTACTCCTAGGTTCATAAAAATATTTAAATTAAATTTCTTAACAATGGACGTTACACAGGGTATAAAGTTAGAAGTGTTTAGAAATATTATTAAGATAGCTTTAGCATATTTAAGAATAACGTTAAGATATGTGTCTGGAGTTGCAGGTGTATTTAGAAATATCTAAATGTAAATATGAAAATTTATTGACTCTAAAAACTGTGATATTCATATTATAAATTGTAAAATAACTTTCTAATAAGTACCTAAGGAATAATTGAATCATTTTTCATTTTGTACATATAGCACTCGTAATAAATACATTTGTACATACATACGCTCAATCCGACGGTGCTTACGCTTCGCTTTGCTATAAATAAGTTATGCTTAAGTTATTCCAAGTTATTTCTCGCTTGGACTATTCTGCTCCCTATTTGACTACTTTGCGTCTTCCTATCTTGACTTGACTGAGATATATACATATTGTCGAGTGTCTTTAAGAACATCATAAGATTTTGTCTTCAGTTTAGGAAAGTATTCATACTTTAAGGGCATAATTGTCTATCAATGCTCGGAGCATAACCGTTTTATTGGACCCTTCTTATTATTATTATTATTACCTTATTAGACTTCACCCCCATCGGCTGAAATATTTAAAGATAATTAATCCACCTGAGTTTACTCGATGAAACGAGACGAGTATGAGACCGTCTTCCCTGGAAAAACATACATTTATAAATCCTTTTTTAAACGTTATAAGTGTTACTTTTGAGGAACTCGCTTACCATAACATGGATAAAACCCGATTAAAATGTACCTAAAATACATAACAATATTAAAACCAATTCAATAATACCTAATTTAAACAATTCCCTCCTTAGATAATCTACTCCTGGTTAAAGGGTTGTGATCCCTCTTTTGACGACTTTTCCATCTTCCACGATCTTATTTATGAGTTCACTAGGGACGATGGGAATGCTCTCCGACTATTTGGTACAAAGCATATTACGGTTAGGTACCATTTTAATTATATCTTAATTTGCAAAGAAAACGCTCGCTCTCATATAAAAACAATTATGTAGGTTGCTAGGAAACATTTTCATCCTGTACATATGTAAATTGTACATACTTCATAAATTATTAATAATTATAATATTTATGCTTAAGCGAATAATATTTTCGTCTATATTTCGTAAGTCATTAGGTTGTGAGGTTACGAAACTTTGTCATCTGGCTGTGAATTTTAAGTATAGTGAAAATATATCTTATAAAGATATCGTAAAAGCTGATCGTGGAACATTGTAAATATCTTATTATTACTTAATTATCTCATTTTTAATTGTAAAATTTATATACGTTGGTCTAAGTTAAACGTTACCTTAAAGTAAAAAACTAAATCTTTCGTCTGTGTGTTACAGTTTTGTGTGTTTGTCTGTTGCGTCTGTTTAATCTGGGAACGCGTGAAGGTAAATCAGATCTCTAAAGCAAAACAATAACCTTAAAAAGAGGCAATCGTTTATTGAGCAAAAAAAACACATACGACACAATATTGCTAAGAGAATCAAGACCTTCCAGTTGACCTAGAACTCTGAAATTTGGCAAGAAGCATCGTTAAAGTTAGCTCTGTCTATCACACACGTGACAAAACAGACATTTTCAATTAAAATATCAAAGGGCTTAATTAAAAATTAAAGCTGGGTTAAATGGTATCGTATGAAAGTGCTTGTAAAGATATGTATGTATGTATGATATGAAAGAGAGATTTTCATTTTTTAGTTTTTAAAACAACGATATTAAAGGAACTCAGTGGGCGACTCAAACCCGTCCGTTTTATTTTAATTTAATACCAAATTTCTATAGGGCTTTATAAGTTTTATCGTGGGGAAAGGCTAGTTAGAATAGTACGCTTAGCGATCTATGTATGTGTGTGTTGTGAGTAAGCATGTGTGTATATATGTGTGTCTGTATGTATGTGTGTATGTGTGTGTGTGTGTATATGTGTGTGTATGTGTGTATGTGTATGCATGTGTGTATATATGTGTATCTGTGAGTGTGTGTGTGTATGTGTGTGTATGAGTGAGTATGTCTGGAATTATTGTCAAACAATTAAGCTAGTCTAAGTTATTTGTAAGTCCAATATTATAGTTCTAAATCTCTATAGAGATAATAGCTAGTCTGTATTTAAATCCTTTCGATTTTGGACAATGCACGCAAGAAATTTGATAGTTATTAAATTTATAAATACTTAGAAATTCTATATTAGGTACTCTATAAGACTTTTTTGTTTCACTTGAAAATAATTTAAGCAAACTATATTTTTAAAGTAATAGAAAAATTTATAGTTATCCGGGTATGTGCAGTCCACAGTAACTGTAACACTAAAGTAATATTAACAATTGTCGTTACAGAAAAAAAAATCATTAACGTTTTTTTTTACTACAGGGAATAATTTCAACCCATTAAATATTTGAGTGCCATAATCTTGCTTGTGTTAATTCTTTTTATTTAACTAAACTCGTGGCTTAATCACATTTTTTTACTGTTGCAAAAACAAAAGTTTAAAAGATTAGCATCCTAGAAATCTTCCATACTAATTAATAATATATTAAAACTATACTTTATACTTTAACATAGTTTAGCGATTAAGGGTTCAAAACCAAATACATAAGTACCACCTGAAGAATGTTCAAAATATTTTGTTTCCTTAACAATTGGATCTTGGCGTACTCAGCTTCTGGCTAAGGTATATTCAGTTTTGTGTATAGAAAACAGCCGCAAATTCGTTCTAAAGTGGGTTAATAAGGGTATATTTACACATCATTTACAAAATTCCCAGGGATATTAAAAGTCAAGTCAAAGTCAAAGTCAAAGTCAAAGTCAAAGTCAAAGTCAAAGTTAAAGTAAAAGTCAAAGTTAAAGTCAAAGTCAAAGTTAAAGTCAAAAGTATTTTTATTCAAGTAGACTATATATAGTAACACTTTTGAATCGAAATTAAGCCCTCCCCTGCCCTCCATTTTAAACAGTAGGAAACTTCCGAATACCGCGTTCCTCCCCCTTCTGTCTTTCTCACTCAGTCTGTCCCCCCCTGGGTACACCCATCACTTAATTTTTTCGGGTTTTATTGTAAACTATTGCTGTTTCCAAATCTCAAATGTAAAATAAAGCCACGTGATTCGTGAAGTGACAATATTACAGTGTTAGATAATTATATGAGTGTAAATATGTTTAAATTTAATGGTTAAGCTTTAATAACGCCGCGATCATTCAGAGCACAGATAAGTTACTGTACATAATATATTGTAGAAATTCGTGGTCTAAATTAAACGTTAGTAAATAGTCGTAAGTAGACGCTTAGTAGTGTAGTAACTTTAGCTGAACTTACCAGTTCCTTCCACCTCTGGCATTAGGGTATTTGGGGCCCTTATCAAGGGCTCCAAATTATGGGGCCCATATGTCTATCACAGTTTACTTATATATTGATTTTTAAAATTGAACATTAAAATTAATCCACTAGTGAAACAGTAGCAATAATAGCAAAAGTAAAATATTTTGTTGGTATTTTTAGTTCATCTGCAATATATTAAATCTTGCTAATCGGATTTGTTTAAGTTAAATATTATAAATCACTGCAAAGTCAAAGGTTTACTGGTCATTTGTTGCAACAAATAACAATTCCAGCAAACTTTGTAAGTGAAACAGATGCTTAAATTATAAAAATATCTACGATTAAACTAAATATTATATTTATTTTAACAGACTTTCTTGTCGGTTCTTGTCAGTAGAAACAGCTTTTTTAACTGGAGGAGCATTGTTTTGCTTAATAAAGATTTTAATTTTTACTTAATACTTTTTAACAGGGCCCCAAAATGGGTATGCACGGGCCCCGCCCGACATGCCTTGAGATGTTAGTAGCAATAAATCCATTCAGCTTTCTCGTTAGAAAAAAATGTTGGCATAAAGTTACTAGCTAGTTGTTTAGTTTTAAAAAATCGTGAAAGACTTGTTTAAACGTTTAAATTAAAATATATTAGAAAAATACATATCGAACAATTGAAATGCACATATGTACATATAATCTTATAATAATAAGCAATTTATCCAAAAATAAAAATTGTGGAACAAAATCAGCTTTACAGTATCCTTCTATGTAGTTTTAAAAGGAGGCAATTTTCGTTTTTATATATATTTAATACAATAGGGGGCAAACGAGCAGGCGAACCGACCTATCAGTTCAAGAGCGCCATCGCCACCAAAAAGTTAATAGAATAATTTGTAAAAAATATTATATTATTTTTTTCACGATTTCATCAATTAATATCAAATTAATAGGCTTCACTAGTTAAATACCACACTTAGTTTTATTTTGCCTCGGACCTTTTAAAAATATTTGTATCATTCAAAAGATCGTATATTATTCTAAAATTGTAACTTAAACTGTGATAATAGATTTAAGTAGGATTAGTAAATTAAAATTACGTAAATCGTGGCACAACCTGTGATGTAGATTGTATTTGATATAGTTAGTATAAATAATTAGGTAGATTTAAATTGATTAGGCACACACACACATAACGGATCAACATGTACATGAATGAAATGATTTTTTTATTTTTTATGCATCTGGTCTGTCTGATGGTAAGTGACCATCTCCTATAAACGATGGCAAAGCTAAATGCGCGGATGCGTTGAGGTCCCAAAAATTGGAAAAAGAAAGGATATATGATATGAAGAATTAAGGGGTGGAATAGAAGAAGAGAGATCTCTTATCGAACGTAAATGCAATGACATCTCTAACTCTCCCTGAGGGAGAGTTGTTTAACTTAATTAATTTGGCCAAGCCAACCAGCCAACCCATGCTGGGTAGCATTTACTCAATACAAGGCTTATTATAAAATTGAAGATGCATAGAAGCGTTTTTTTTTAATTTAAACAATAGCAGGAAGTATTTTCAAAATGTTAACATTTTTTTAAGTTTGATCGAATGAGAACTTGACAGGCTTTAACGTTTAATATATATCTAATCTTTTCTTAGATGCAAAATGTTAGAACCGATACTATGTGAAATAATTTTCATCGTTAGACAGTTAAATCACTCATACTTTTGTCAAATAGTTTCGACAGCATTTTTGATCGACTTTTGTAAATATCACCTAATCTTTATGAAAGAAAACAAAAAAAAAATAAACAAGAAAAAGTGTTACAAGACTGATATAGGTATAAATTTTTTAGCGTAATGTCTGAACCCGCTTAAATACTAGTTATAATGGATAAATTAATTATTTAATTTAGTAATAATTATTTATAATGACTATAGAGATGAAGGGCACATTAGTTATAATTAGGAAGAAAAGTTACGTATAAAGTTGTGTTTGTATAGGAGAGAGAAAAATATTTTTGAAAGACTGTAAAGGGTGAGAGAAAATTTTAGTGTCCGGGGGACTTATTAACAATGGTTGAAGTCCACGTTGGGAAGCGGGGTGGAGCTTTCCAAGTTTATCATGAACTAGTATTCTGTTTTTGAAACAAATATTCCTGCAAATCAATCAATCAATGGCAATCTCCAAACCAAATTCATCAAAATCGGTTGATGTAAGGCCAGCAAAATACTTACAAAATTGCGAGGTAGATTACACATCAGCTTTCTGGACTAATAAAAAAAACGCGAATCAAAAAGAAATTCCGCTTTTCTGCATAACGTGTTGTGCAAAAAAACAAAATTTCTCTTTGGTTCTAACTTCAAAAAAAACAAATTACTATTTCATGACGAAGGAGGTTTTTATTTTTTGTAAATAAACTCGCTTATAGATTAGGATAATATAGTGATAATTGCTTCACATTGCAGAGGCTTCAGTTGGAATAAGAAGCGATCATGACTCAGTGGTATTTTAAGATTAAGTTACGATATATTTTTTTAATTACATACGATCACGGGATACGGAAAACTCTATGCCATCAAATGATGTAACTGTCCACCGCGAACTTTCTAGAATGTTCCCGTTTTTTACCATCCCGTATGAAACCAGTCATCTTCAGCTAAATTGTATATTTGTATATAAATAATATAGAGGTGTGTTTATGACGGGCATTCATTATATTAGAGCTGCCCTTTATATTATATCCTATATAGATCTTATTTGTAAATAGTAATTTTAATCTATGACGTACTAGTGAGAAATTTAGAAACGATGAAAACATAAAAATGAAAAAAAAAAAAAAAAAAATTAAAAAATACAAAAAAAAATAGCTTTATACTCCTAGTTAGATATTAGTTTGTAGTTACGAATTGTATTATATCTTACCTAGTATAGTTATGTAGATAGGATAGCCATGTAATGAAAAAAAAATCACAAAAACGAAAAAATGCAAAAAAAAACAATTAGCGTAGTTTGTAAATTATCTGTATGCGGTGAAGACTGGTTTAATACGTCGGTAATTGTAACAAAAAGCCAAAATTCCCAAAATGAAGGTGGCTCGTCTCGTACCGGTGTAGTACCACCCTCCCACAAAAAACCACCGACAAGCGTGGCATCTCTGTAGAGATACCATTTCTGTTCGTGCGGTAAGTGGGAGCATCGGAGGCCCGTATCCCACCTTCCTTTATCACATTCCTTTCCAGCAAAGGCGGGTTTACATTCGCAAATCTCACTAGCTTTGCGAATGTATACGCGGAAGTTATTGCTACAATGAATCTGATGCTTAGTAAGCTAGTATATTAACTAGAATAAAAAAAAATATGAAAATACAAAAAAAAACAAAAAAGAAAATACAAAAAAAAATTACAGATATATATAGAGGGCATGACAAAGATGAAAAAAAAAACAAAAAATGCAAAAACAAAACGTAAAAAAAATGCAAAAACAAAACGTAAAAAAAATGCAAAAACAAAACGTAAAAAAAATGCAAAAATAAAACGCAAAAAAAATTAGGATACATCTGTAAATACTAGGAGACGTCGTGCTGTAAATATATTTGTATCAGACAAATATGTCTGGTTAAGTTAATGGGAGAACTCTTGCTGCAAGCCAGAAACATTCATCGATCGCCCTGAATCAGTTTCGCTTTGCATATTTTTCTTTGCACTTAATTAATTTGCTAAACCGATGAATGCTTCTGGTGTAGCAGTTACTTTGGTTGGAGTTCACCGCATGGAGCGGGGCTGGGGCTCCTGTACCTTATAATAGAATATATGTACTTTTTTAAATTTATTAAACACTTCCTTAAGTCATTGCATTACCCGTCGAAAATGTAAAAAACCCTCTGATCTTTTTTTTTCTCGAAAATGTAAATCATTAAACTTAAAAAAATATTTTTTATTAGTATATTACAATGAGTGTTATTTTGAGCCGCTTAAACGGAAGTTTTATTAATCTTTTTTTTAATTTTAGCATTTAATTTATACATAAAATAATACAATTGATGGTGGTTAAACATATTGATTATAAAGGAGACAAATTTTGTTTTAATTAACTGGTAGCGATTTTAAAAGAAATCATCTCGGAATCTAAGAATGTTATATTGTTTCTTACTATGAAGACTCCTAAGATTTTTTTTTTCATACTCGGCTAATCGATATATTGACTTTATATCTAAACCGGAATTTAGTAACGTCACTAGCATTTTGTTAGTTTTCAACGCATTATCTTTTTATTACCACTTGTTTGTTCCTTCATTTATTTAAAATAATATTCATAATATGTATTTCACAAGATAAACGGCGATCACTTTTGTTTAGGTAGACGGGGTGTTTCCTTTTTGTTGACGATAGCTTTAATATTTTGTTGAAATTTCAGCATTATCTTTCGATCATTTTTTTAAACCTATTTCTGTGGGTTTTGTAAATATACCTTCAATATTTAAATTATTTAATAATAAGTGTAGGTTAACGCGTTATAAAAGTGCAATGTGATATACAGTAGTTACTAATTTTAAATGCCACGCAGCTTTAATTACACTAGGTCTGTGAAGTCGTGCGTCCTCAGCAGGTCCGCTCCCCGAAAGGGTGCGCGACGGAACACCGGTGGGTTTTAGTCGGTAGTGGCCGGTTTTAGGCGAGTCCGACATAACCGCCTCCTTCTCCCCCGAGGAGGACGCGGTATCCG